>CANSZD010000995.1:182500-270000 GCA_947648045.1 Beta corolliflora | reverse complement strand
GGCATATTTGTAATAGTATTTAACTTTTTTTACCATTTTGAGCTTGGTTGCACTTATTGTGACTATTCCAAATAAGGAAAGTGTTGCACTTATTAAGAAACGGAGGTAGTATATATTTATTCAAGGACCCTCATGAGTATACCGTGCCTTGGGTCTGAGAGAATAACGACCTTCATGAAGAGCAATCCTGAAGCCTGAAGATCGATCGAAATATATGTATGTATGTATGTATGTATGTATGTGTTTTGTTTGTATTTAAAAGATGAGATTTTTAGAGAGAATTCGTAAGTCTTCGAGTGTGGAGAGTGTTCGTAAAAGTGTATTCGTTAAAGTCCCTCTTTTAATCTGGAAAACCGTAGCTTATTTATAGGATAATATTAGAAAAAAGATAGAAAAGCAGACTGCGCGTCACCTAGAGAGTGCGATGAGTGCAGGACTCTGCGTGATGCACAGAGTAACGTGTCAGGCGCAGAGTGGTGCGTCTGACGCAGCTCAGCTAATGTGATAGGCGCGCCAGGCGCACTGCCTGCATCATACACAGTTTGACAGCTCTTTTCTTAAACGCATTTTTTTTATCCTTTAAATCTGGTATTCTCATTTAACGAGATAAACTCTGATTTTAACTTTGAAAATATTTATTTTCTGAAAATAAAAACAATTAATTATCATGAATAATTAAATGGGCTTTTCAAAGGATTGGGCTCAAAATATTGTTTTTATGGACTGAAAATACAATTGACATTAGGAATAATTAATTGGGCTTTAAAATAGGATTTTGGATCTCTTATTGCAAATATTTATGCTTTACACTTTTAAAACAATTTTGAGCCTAGCTATTCGGACTGCTCTTCCCTTGGGTCGGACCAATTAAGACCGCGATATGTTTCATCATTGGGTCCTTAATTGGGGAGACACGATTATGTGTCTACGGAAGCCCCCACTTTGACTGAGGTTCAGAAAACCGATAGTCAAAGCATACGGTGTCGGGACAAAGAACGATTCTAAACGCTCTGCAGTTTAGAACTGAGCTACATATCACCGGTCTCTGCAAAACAAAGTTATTATGCAGGACAATAATTAGAAGCAATCTGATTACCTGCGGGAGAAGATGTTAGCAGATAGGTGCAAACAACTCACATAATAATGCACATAATGATGCAATAATGCAAAGTTAGACTCTCTAAGGATGCATGATATACTATACAAGGATCAGGGTTATGCAAAGCTAAAGAAGATGAAACGTCGTTCAAGATCAAGTTTATGCAATATGGAATGTTATGCAAGCTCAGGGTTTTGCAAGGTTTAAGAGATTTGGATAGGTAGAATGTTCAGAAAGAGATAGATAGATTTGCGAAAACTGTTTTGGCAATGAATCGGGGTCCGCAAATGAGATCCGCATATTATAACTTTTTGGGAGTTTGATTTGGAGGAACCACCACATATATAGGAAGCCCCCACTTTGGGTAAGCTTGTCTTAAATTAGGCATTTTGAGCCTAGATTGGAATGTACTTTATCTGTATTGAGCATTCAGAGTTTTACACTGGGGATTTTTCTTTGGGAAATTAATACAAGCAAAGGCAAATATTGCCAGAGACCTAGAATTGTCGGAGAGTCCTTCAGGGAAAAAAAGAGCTTGGATTAGAAAAATAAAAAGTTTAAATTTGTGACTCATATAAATGTAGGTGGGAAAAGGCTTTGATGTGGCTAGGTTCAGACTCGAGTCTATTTCGGGATCTAGAATGAGCGTGCTTCTGAATTCTAGAAAGACAAATCATTAGACCTTGATTTATTTTATTGAAGCGGTCGGACCTCGAGATGAGGATTCATACGTATCCTTGCGAAATCAGACCATTTGTAGTTTTGGATCTGATTGAACTTTTTTCTTTGTGCCCTAACTTCTGTCTAGGCCGCCATTTCGGGTTTTCAACCTAGCGGACTTGGACATACCTTGGAGAAGGAGTTAGGGTTGATGAAAGGTTGATGCTTGAGGTCCTAATGAAGGTTCAATTGGTTGGGTTAAGGTAGGATCATAGATTTCGATTATATGGGTTAAGGTTTTGATGGATTGAAGTATTTTGAATGAGGGATAGAACTTGTGTGCAAGCCCCCTAGCTTGACTTTTCTTTTCTTTGCCTTTGGCTTTTTCTTTTTGCTTTTTTTTTATCCTGTGCGTTTTCTTTTACTTTTACCTTTCTTTCGCACTTTGATCTTTTTCACTTTTTTATTTTTGCCTGACATTGACTTTTTTTATGTTCTAAGGCTTGCACACAAGTTTTCATGGTTTAGGGTATTATAAGGTTTGAAGGATATTTTTGGAGCTTTGATTTGAAAGGCTATTTGGCTAAGGATCATGGAGATAATGGCTCAATGGGATTTTTTTTTATTTTTGGTTGCATGGATGATGGTTTAAGGAAATGGGGAATAACTCCTAATCCAAAGTATGTCCACTTTTTTTTCGGTTGTATTTTTTTATTTTATTTTATTTTTCTCTTTATTAATCGAGGTCATTAGGCGATCATTGAATTGGAAGCGTATATAAAATGATGGAAGGCCAATGAAAATGAAAAAGAAAATGCAATAATTTTATTAATTAGAAAAAAAATGAAATAAGGCTTATTAGAAACATAGTTCTAAATGACATAGACTCGACAGGAAAGGAAATAAAGGAGCTAGAGTAGTGACTCTCCGACTCAACCAAGAAAACTAGCGCTAAATGACTAATTAAGCCTCCTGCACTGTTGAGACGATGCCAAAGGGTTGTTGTTGTTACTGGCTTTTGCTGCAGGCGGGATTGGAAGTCTAGCATTATCAACCATATCCTATAGAGCATTCTTTATGGCCCAACACACAAATGTTGGATGTCCATTCCCTTGGTGATATTTGCAGTCAGCATTAGGGTTCCACTTGTTGGGCTTATTCTCAAGTGTATGGTTTGGAGTAGGACCAATAGGTTGAATTGCTCCTCTTTGATGAAGCCTATTGAAAGCTTCTTCTAAAGTCATGCCCAGGGGAGTGAAGGTTCTTTGAGGCTTTTAATAACTTCCCTTTTCATTAGTTAGAGCATTGACATAATTGCTTTTGGAGCTAGAAGGGTTGTTGTTATTATAACCCTTATTCTTTGAGGCTTGTACCTCTTCTTCGATCAGTAGGCCTGCCTTATAGAGTTTCGTGAATGACTCTATGGGTTGGAATTTAATGTGATCTCCATACTTGGGCTGCAAGTTACGGATTACTAGTCGGACTTGGTCCTCTTCAGTTGGCCTGTTAGTCATTTCTGCGGTCTTTTCCCTCCATCTGTTATGGAAGGTGACGAAGTCTTCGTTGAAGTTTTGTTTAGTTAACTCCAACTCACGAAGACCAATAGGAAGATGAGTGTTGTATATGTATTGCTTGCGGACCTCTTCTTTGATGTAGGCCCAATCATTCAGCTTAGTTTTGTTCAGTGATCTGAACCACTTAGATGGATGTGCATCCAATGTTAAGGGGAAAACATAAGCAAACAGGTCCTTGCTCATGCCTTTGAGAGCTATAGAAATAGAGAAAGCTCTCAAATGATCATCTGGGTCTTCGACCAGCTTGGAATTTTGGGAGGTCACCCAGTGCTACATTTTTAAGAAGATATTCCCTCAGTTCAGGATCAATGATATCATGACCATGGGACTGATTCTCGTGAGCAGGAATTGACTGGATCAATTGCTCGAGTTTTTCGAACCTCAAATTAGTCGTGGACTTGATAGGAGGTGGTGGTGGTGGAGTGTCAACCTGTTCTTCTTCCTCAGTTGTCAGTTTTTCTCGCAGCGCCTTGATCTCTTAAATTTGTCTTGTTCCTCAAGACGAGAGTTCATCAGTTGGAGCTGAGCCATGATGGCACTGAGTTGTTCATTAGTGTCTCCCATTTCAGATGACTATTTAGAAGTTTCGGAAGATTCGTCTGAAAAAGTGAGGATTCGTTTGATGAGTCTAGGAATAGGTTAACCTTGTTGCCTTTTTGTTGGACGCTCCCAAGTTATAATCTCACGACCTGTCCTGAACAGAAATTGAATGGACCTCGTAAATTTTAAGAACTAATTTTTTTTTAAATAGGAAATGACAATGAGAAATGGGCAATGAGAAATAGAAATGGAAATGGAAATGGTAGATGGGAGATGGGAAATGGAAATGATTTTGAAATGGAGGATTAGAAATGATTACGGGTTTTGGACTAGTACGGGCTTGACCATGATGCTGACACGGGCCTAACTATATGCATATGCCGATATGGACTAGACTGGACTGGACTATGCAAGCAGACTAGACTAGACTTTGAACTTATAGGGCAAGCAGGCTAGGCCTAAGGGTATTAACTGCGCTTTTATAGTCCGATGACTTGACTATAGATGCAAACTAGACCTAGGGTTGGGATTTTATATTCCGAAGACTTGACTGCGGTTTACATTGAGATGCAAACTAGACCTAAGGTTGAGTTTTTATAGTCTGAAGACTTGACTAGTGTTTACATAGAGATGCAAACTAGACATAGGGTATGAATTGATCTTTTATAGTCCGAAGACTTGACTAGGATTTACATAGAGATGCAAACTAGACCTAGGGTTGAACTATGATAGTTCGAAGACTCGACTAAGGTTTACGTAAAGATGCAAACTAGACTAAGGGAATAAATTGATCTTTTATAGTCTGAAGATTTGACTAGGGTTTACATAGAGATGCAAACTAGACCTAAGGTTTTATTAAATATATGTTTTTGAAGTTGCCAATAAATTTTTAGAGGAAAACTTATAAACCTAATTGGATATTGAAAACTGTAGGGACATCTTAGGGACTTATCCCATGTAGATTTCCCCGTTCTGACTCCATAGATGGTCAAAATGAACCATAGATCCAGTTCGGGGGTGAGGGTACAAATATGGTCATAGCGAACCACGTTTGCCCATTGCTGGCCTTTACTAAATATCGATTCATTTTAGATTTTATGCAAAAGAATAATCATACAATATTTAACACCCTAAACATAATTTAGTCTAGGTTGGTTCAAGAAACACATAAAAGACTAATTTTTTAGTGACAAGTTATTAAGCAATCAAATTACAAGGTTCCTAACAGGTTGTCCAAATTATTTGAATTAGTTAGAACAATTCTTTAGGTCTTGTTTAGCAATAATAACATGTGGGTGATAAAAATTCATGCAGAACAATCATAACAATATGAATATTATATACAAAAAATAAAAGGAAAAGAGGTTAGAATATACAATGAACGCGATTATATAATTGGATATCTACATTATCATGGCAATAAATTGTTAGTAACTTCTAGGCAATAAAAATAATAGAATTATTCAAGGGTCCTCAGGAATTATACCTATGCGGTTTAGGTCGAAGAGCGTAACGACCTTCAAGCGGAGCAATCGTGGAACCAAGAACGCAGTATGATTAGTAACTCAAAAAGGGATCAATCAATTGAAAGTGTTTGGTATTTGAAGGTTCGTAATTTAATTCGGAAGTACTCGGGAGTTTTTGTGTTGGTGAAATAATAAATTGAAAAACCGTCCTTGATTCGAGAAATCGCCCATATTTATAGGCAAAGAGAATTTGCAGTCCGACGTGGCAAGTGCAGGTCCACGTGTCAGGCGCACATTGGCGCGCCTGACGTGGTCTGCCCAATCACTAATCAGGGTTGCACACGTGTAAACGCGTGTTTAAAAAGATAAAATTGAAACTTGAGTATCACACAAGTCCACGTGTCAGGCGCTCATTGGCGCGCCTGACGCGTTCTGGCCAATGTGTTGGACGCACATGGCGCGCTGAGCTCGGCCGCCGCGTCCGGCGCATATTCCAGTTTTTTTATTAAATGCGTCTTTTGAAGATAATTTTCTATCCCTAAATTCCGGAGATTTAATTTCTCGGAATAAAAATCTGATTTCTATTTAAAATATATATCAAAGATAATAAAAATACGGATAAAAAATATTTATGAAAATAATAAATATTTACTTGGGCTCTAAAAACACATTAAATGGATTCAAAATATTTTATGGGCTTAAAATATAATTAATCATCATGAATAATTAATTGGGCTTTAGAATATCATTTCAAAACACAATTTTGGATTGGTTATTCGGATTGTTATTCCGTTAGGTCGCGCCAATTAATACCGCGGTATGTTTCATTATTGGACCCTCAAATGGGGAGACACGATTATGTGTCTACAGAAGCCCCCACTTTGATTGAGGTTTGTAAAACCGAAAGTCAAAGTATACGTGTCGGGACGGAGAACGATTCTAGATGCTCTGCAATCCAAAATCATTCTTTTACGCCAGTACCTGCAAAATAAGTAAAAGGTCAAGGAACAGGCATGTGTGGAAAATATTTACAAATATGTAAAATGAAATGGTGTGTGAAAGAAGGTGTCATGAGCAATTTAGGCCCGGCTCATGTCAGAGTTACGAGCTATTTTAGGCTGGCTCGTGTCGTAGTTACGCTGTCTGGATTGATGATGGTTTACAGATCTGACGGATTCCTCCGCCTTTCTGACTGATGATGGTCCGCAGACCTGACAGAGTCCTCTGCCTTACTGTTGATGGTGGTCCGCAGACCTGACGGAGTGCTCCGCCTTACTAGTTCATGATGGTGGTCCGCAAACCTGACGGAATCCTCCGCCTTACTGTTGATGGTGGTCCGCAGACCTGATGGAGTCCTCTACCCTTCTGTTGATGGTGGTCTGCAGACCGGACGGAGTCCTCCGCCTTACCGTTGATGGTGGTCCGCAGACCGGAAGGAGTCCTCCGCCTTACTGTTGATGGTGGTCTGCAGACCCGACGAAGTCCTCCGCCTTACTGTTGATGGTCGTCCGCAGACCTGACGGAGTCCTCCGCCTTACTTATTAATGCTGGTCCGCAGACCTGATTTTAAAGTGTAACGGACATTTGAAATCATTTAGATTCGAAGAAGTGGGTCCCACTTTGGCTATGAAGCCCCCAAGCGTATTGTCAGGCTTTTGTGCGGGATGTAAAGACGAGCGCTTGGCGCTAATTGTTTGCGCTGGATGCAGGTAAGCGCGTCTGGAGCGGTTTTGGCGGTGCGCCTGGCGCCTAGCGCGGTGGTATCCAATTTTCCACTATCTTAATCAACGGTATGAATCCCAAGAAATTCTCTCATTGGACTATGAATTTCAGAAAACTTTAAAGTCGTCACCCTATTAATATCTGAATAGGGACAGATTTATTTAATAAATCGTTTTAAAATAAATTTCAAGAAAAATCATTTAAAACGATGATGACTTCATATGGATAAGGCTTTTTTTGAAAAATTGGTCTTTCATACCATGAGATTGGGTTCGGGGTTTAGGTTAAGAGGTGCGAATGTCTGGAACTCGTCTCCTCTTCCGTTCTAAAGAACGGGCTCTTACTAAATGCGTTATTTTCCATTTTAAAGTAATCATGGCTATTAAAAAGGAAGAAAATCACATAGTTTGCACATATACACATCAACCATTTTTATTTAGAACCAATATATCATTTGTACATGGTAGGTTTGAGCACTAAAGTTGCACTACGTACCAATCATTGCGGGATTGGAATCCACTCATGGATCAAGACCATTGTAGTTCAATCTTATGTCTCACCCTAAATGGGCAATTCCATTGGGGAAGAAAAGGAAATAGATTATGAATAACTCACCTTTTAGAATTAAACAAATCTATTAGGAATAAGGTAATCACTCCAATTAGTGATTGAAATGAGATTAAGATAATCACTTTAATTAGTGATTAAATATGAGGGAGGATCAAGATAATCACCTTAATTAGTGATTAGAAAATGGAGGTTAAGATAGTCACCCTAATTAGTGACTAAGATTAAGAGGGAACATAATCACCTTGATTAGTGATTAACAATGAAGGTTAGGAAGTAATCACCCTGATTGGTGATTATTCAAGGTTTAAGATAATCACTCTAATTAGTGATTAAATGAGAAGAATAATAGTCCTAATTAACGATTATTAAGGTTTAAGATAATCACTTTAATTAGTGATTAAATGAAAAGTTTGAGTTAATCGCCCTAATTAGCGATTAATCGAGGATTGAAATAACCAACTTAATTAGTGATCACGCTTATGATTTTTAAGAGGTATTAGAAGAAGATGTTTGCTTCCTAATTGAAGGCTTTTGAGAATTAATCTTAATTGAAGATTATTAAGTCATTTAGAGAGAAATGATCAATTTGAGATCGAATTTGGAGATTTGTGTTTGGTTAATTGCAATTTGGCCATTTAAAGCGAGACACGTGAAAAAGCCTAAAATCAATTCGGATATCATAATTACCAATCTAATCATGTCAAATTATATGATTAATCCATTTGAAGATGGAGAACACATTTTTAAAATGTAAGATGGATCATCATACAATTTAACTTAGTTAGATTTGTAATTTTTCCTCTTAATTGAGATTGGGTCATTTAATTCATATACTATGACATATTGGCCTAACATGAAACATTTGTAACATTGGTTGCTCATTTTGTTCAAATGGATTTCGGAATTACTTATGAAAATTATGCATAAACATCTCCATGTTTTTTTATTAATGAGTGATGTAATAACTATTTACAAAGAAATTATTATTACAACAAAATGTACAAAATCTATGATCTATACAAATCTTCAACCTTGATCTTCACCATGATGCTCCTTGATCTTCAACTCCTTGAATGGGCTTTAAAATTCATGTTTATTTGTGAATTTGTGAAAGTTAAAGATTAATTAACCTCTTTGATTTTGATTTTTTATGACAATTTTTATTGATTTTTATTTACATGATAAAAATGAATCATTTTAAGGGAAACTTAAAATTTCATGACTTTTAATTAACAAATTCGAATGAAGAAAACAATTTTTTTTATGAAATTTGAGTTAATCACTTTATTTCATTTTTCAGATTACACTTTTATTCTTGTACTAACTTATGAAGATTACATTTGACAACAAGACCTTTATTAAATTTATTCTTTCAAATCCAACTTATTTTGAAGAGAAAATCAGTTTTCTGGAATTTAGTGATTTACATGAACGGTTTTATAAAAATAATATAAAATTGTATAAATTTCATATGAATATGAGTTTTATATTTTTGGAAAGCTACTGATGTTTTATTCAAACTTGATGTTTTTAGTTTTGTCTGAATAATTTTATTTTAAAGTTTATTAACAAGACAAGCTTATGTGGTACTGGACAAAATCAGTTTTGCACAACAAAGTTGTATGATTTTAATTATTTACACAAAATTCGTTTTTTAGAAATTCTAAAGCCCAGTTGCTGGAAACATTTTGCACTTCATAGAAAAAATATTTAATACTACAAACTATTCTGATAATACAGACGAAAAATTAAATGAATTACGAAATTAAAACTGTAATTACAACATCACATACCATTTACTTTTTATGGAGATGTTTTATGCACAATTTGTCTTGAATTTTTTTTATGAAAATATTTTTTGGTGATGAACAACAACTTGATTAAGAAAATCACATAAGCACATTGTTTCCTAAGAGTCTCCCCATTAGAGTTGACTATTCTAGGTGGGGTGATTTAAGGTTGGGAACCTATTAGGAACCACATACCCAAATCACTCCAAAAATTAAAAAAATAATAAGAAGAAACAAGGACAAATCACTTCCTTTTTGCAAATTTTTCTACCATTTTTTTTTATTTTCTTAATTTCTCAGTGAGTTTCTAAATCCCCTTAATTACTAACTTAAACTCTTTTTTTGTGTTTTTTGTTTTTTTTTATGAACTTCTTTTACTTACTAATTACTTTCCTAACTTTTACTTTCTTTTTCTTGAATGAGATTTATTAGAGGAAGGAAGTAGAGAAGATGAGAGTAGTATTGAGGGAAGTTGTCAAATTAAGTTGAGTTTTTTTCAACTTGGTTTTGAAGTAAAAAAGGAGGGTATTTATCGAGAAATGAGGGAAATGAACTAGGGTTTCAAAGAAGTAGAAAATCAGATTTTTAACCCAAAAAATCTGATTTTTAACCCAAAAAATCTGATTTTTCTCATCCTTAATCACCCTAGTGACATCACTCTAATGACCTCACCCTAATGACATCATCAAATCTCTTTGGAAACACAAATATTCTCAATATTTTTGGATTTACTCATCAATGAAGCAAATCAGTTTTTCAGAAAATATTCTTCCCTAAACACCCTAATACGTAAAAAAATGCATCGAAAAACATGCAAAACAAAGCTGATTAGAACACTGCGCCAAACACAAGAGCCAACGCTAGGCCCTGCGTCTGGCGCTGGCCATGCTGTGCGCTAGGCGCACAATCATGCGTTTAGCGCATGATCGTGTGCTTGGCGCACACTCGATTCTTCCGAAAAAAATTCCGAATTCTTGCCTTCTTACACATGGGATTTGATTCTTATTCTCACTCCTTTTCCTGATTCTTATTCCCTAACTAATGGATAAATGATGTGATTAGTAGATAAAGAATATATTCTTATTCTTTATTCAATGAACAAGGACTTGACCATCAAGAAAACTGATTTAATGCCGATTTTGGGATTCGACTAAAATCCCGACGCCTAATCGCGACTCATTTTTTTGTTTTTCCGAAAGACTAACTTAAGACAATTAACGAAAACTCGTCAAATTAATAATCACGAGCATGATTATACTACGAATCATTTTATTAAACGGTGGTTGTAGTTATTGACTACTACTCACGGAAATTATATTTCTAAGCCGAAACCGCATGACTAATACACAAAAATGGAAAACCGTACGATGGAATGAAACTCGCGCTCCGGGACGAAACATGCATTTTGACGGGGCTCGCGCTCCACGATGCA
Source organism: Beta corolliflora (assembly GCA_947648045.1). Taxonomy (NCBI): domain Eukaryota; kingdom Viridiplantae; phylum Streptophyta; class Magnoliopsida; order Caryophyllales; family Amaranthaceae; genus Beta; species Beta corolliflora. The sequence continues at coordinate 259,147 of CANSZD010000995.1, read as the reverse complement.
TGACGGTTTTTGTTATTTTTATTTCTTTTCAAAAATTTTATTTATCCGAAAAAAGGGGTTCAATATTTGCTGTCTACAGAATGCCCTACATTGGTCGATTTTTGGAGGAAATGATGACCAATGTTTGAAAAAGACACAAAATTTTGACAGAAAATTTATTTTGAGATAACATATTCTCCATAGAAAATAGTTATCATCAGTGCTATTTTGAAAACATGATTTGCGACTTTTGTTGACGCTTTTAGTAGAAAATCCCATTTAATTTTTTAAAATTGAAAATGAAACTTTAACGTCGTCTTAAAATAGAAAATCCCAATTGATTTTCTAAAATTTTAAATGCGACTTTATTGTCTTCTTATATAGAAAATCCCAATTAATTTTCAAAAATTTGAAAATGCGACTTTATCGTCGTCTTAAGTAGAAAATCCCAATTAATTTTCTAAAATTTTTAAATGCGACTTTATTGTCGTCTTAGATTGAAATTCCCAATTAATTTTCTAAAATTAAAAATGCGACTTTATCGTTGATTTTTTTTTAGTCTTCTGAATTTGTCTTTTGTTAATGTAAGAAACTCCGAAAATTAACAGTTAACTCCGGTTTTTTTTAACAGTTTTGTATATTGCAATTCTGGTCGTAGAGGCGTACAACTATCGGGGCTTTTCCCAATCACTTTCTGCCTTCCATGGAGGTGTCTAAGGCAGATTGGTTGGAGGCAACATCACATTCCTGCCCTCCAGGTTCTTCCACCTTGTACCACTTATGAGGCTTATATGAGTGGTATTCAGAGAATGCCTACTATATGGCAGGGAGCTAAAATTATATCAGCGCTACCTAAACCTCACCTTCCACTGATTGATGAAGATTACCTTCAATGGCTTCTGGCGGATATTGGTCAAGACAATGATTCAGCCGAGCCTACCATGAAGAGAGGAAGGGTTTGAGAGAAATATCATGTTCTTTTTCCATATTGTTTTTTTTTAGTTTTTTTTTTCTTCTTCTTTTTTGAGTTTATAGGAAATGAAGAATTTATGTCTTTTTATGAATGAAATGAAGTACCCCACTTGGGATGAATAAAGAGATCTGTTTGTGAGAATTATCTGCTTGTGAGAAATTTAATGTGAACACAATTCTAAACACGTGCACACTTTAACATTAAATATGACATGCAAATCATAATTAATCAATCATATGACACATAAAAGCATAACACATCAAACCCTTATCAATCAAAAGCATGTTTCATCATTTTTCTTTTTCTCCTTTTTTCTTTTTTTTTTCCTTTTTTTCGTTTTTTTTCATTTTTTTTTCTCTCTTCTTTTTTTTTGTCTTCTTTTTTTTCTTTTTTTTTTGTCTTTTTTTTTCTTTTTTTTTGCACACATTATATGAATATCTAGAAACACATGGTATGTTTATTAAGAATAACCAGATATGATACAAAATCCACAAATTGCTTGGTTACTTGACCATGGCAATTACAACTACTTTGATGTCTAAGCGTAATATTTCTTCAATTGATCAAGATTATAGTGAAATGGGTGAATTCGTTCCCATCAAAATCCATTAGCTTTACTGCTCCAGCCGTGGTGACATGCTTGACTAGGAATGGCCCAGACCAGTTAGACTTGAATTTTCCCCGAGGATCATGTAATAGAGCTCTATTTTCCTTTCAGACTAGATCACCTTCTTGAATGTCTCTATCTCGAACCCTTTTGTTAAATGCAGGAGCAATTCTCCGCTGATAGAGTTGAATGTTATGCAATGCTTGTAGTCGGCGCTCGTCTGCAAATGCAAGCTCATCATAACGAGTTTTATACCATTTGTCTTCTGAGATTTCACTTTCTGCTATGACCCTGAGAAACTGTCACTAGTGGAAAAAATTGCTTTTGCTACTTATCAAATGCTCCGGTTGATTAATCAACCCGAGCATTTGTGGAAATTTTACTATAAAAATTCACAAATGCTTTGGTTGATTAGTCAACCGGAGCATTAGGCACATCAAATGCTCCGGTTGACTAATCAACCCAAGCATTTGTGAATAAGTGCTCCGGTTAGTCAACCCGAGCATTTGGACCATGTCTCAATTCATGAAATTAAATCTCGCACTGTACGCATTACTAAATTTTATTTCGACTTCCTCATCGATCCTTCCTTCTCTATTGTTTACCCTCCCTCCCAAGTCCCTCTCTTGTCTCTAGTTATGCTTGAAATTCGAAACCCTAGAACTTGAGAAACTCCAGTTCTACTTTGAGTTTGAGACAACGATTGTGCGGTAGCCAAGGGAAATAACAAAATCAGTCCAATTTTCTAGGATATTCGTGGTATATGCAGATCGAAAAAATCTCTCATCACCTCGCATATTCGTGGTAATTTCTCGAATCTCTTTTTTCTCTATGATTTTCTTCGTTAGTTTTTGATTCTTTTTTTTGATGTGTTTATTGGTCAATTATAGGAGGAGATGGAAAGAGAGGAGATAAATTGAGGGGGAGTAGCAAAAATCTCCCGATCGAACCGACGAACTGTCACCTTCTTCCTTCCTTTACAAAGACGATCTCGAGATCTTCACTCAAATTCGGCTGCTCAATTCACCAAGCTACTTCAAATTCATTTTTCAAGACTGAATTTTAGGGCCTAATTTAGAATTAAGGTAACCTTCTAATCCAACTTTATGTTTTCTATTTGCTTGTGAAATTGAAGCAAAAAAATATGAAATTGTTGTGGTTTTTTTTCAGTTGTTTTAGCTAAATCTACATCAATCAACAAGGTCTGAATGCCCTAATTTATTTAAATGTGCGAAAAATCTGAATTTTGCAGAAGTGTTGACAAATCTAGGGCTGAATTCGTTTCATTTTCATTTGTCTCTATCTCTTTTGTCTCGTTTTTTTTTGCAATTGTCTTTTAGTAAACGGATTATCCAAAAAAAGGAAAGAAAACCAGAAAATATTATGTTTCTTTTTCCTGCTTTGAACAAACATATTATTCTTGTTTAGTTATTATTGAAGATTGTAGGTGCTTTTAGTTTTTCGATTTAACATCATTATTCATGTCAGACAGTTCGACACTTATCCTTTCACCTGATTATAATCTATTATGAACCTCTTTTTCAATTGCTGATTTTAATGAATTTAAACGGATTTGTTATCTCAAGTTGTACTAGTAGATAACAAAGCTGAACATATATAACTTGAGATTATTGGTCTAAAACTTGGAAAAAATCTGCTGCCAATGGTAGTTATAGCCACAGGTAGAAGCCTTAGCAATAATGATGCAGGATTTGTCATAGATCGACTCTGCATTCCCATGAAAGGATGGGTACAGCTTGTATATTACTCCTTTGGACTTTTTTTTATGTGAAAACTTTTATTACAAGTCTGCACTGTGTTTATTTAAAGTACGAAATATTTGTTCTTTTCCTATTGTTTTTTTGCCTTTACAATTTGTTTTATTTTCCATCAGTCAGTCTTTAGTTATACGAAGTATATATACACAAATTCAACTTTAAAAGTTTTGAAATTTCAACTATTGAACACATGTTTGATAAGAAGAGCTTGCTTAGTTGGTTGCACCTCGTTTCTTCTTCTTTTGAGAGATAACCACTCGTTTGGAATTGGGTTCTGGTGCCATATCTCTGCTATAGCTTACATGATCTGTTTGACAATAGTATGTGCTTTCATGCATTATGAGGAGCTAACAGTTCCTTTGGTACTGATTTCGGTTCAAGTGCTTATAGCCATTTGTGTATGCAATTTCTATGGTTAAATTATTCTGGAATGGAGTAACATCTAATTAAGATTTTTTATGCACTTTGAAAACCAGATAAATGACTTGTTGTATTATCCTAATCAACGAGTTAATGATTATTAATTCATGCTTTCAGCTAACTATTGTTGTTTGTTATATGGCTCTTTGGCAGGTTAGTTGTGGCCAAGGGGGAGAGGAGTTGGTAGGTTTAGCTGAGGGCTTATTTAAAAAGTACATTGCTGCTTAATAGCTTGCATGAATCAGAAGGTCTGCATTGGGCTCCTTTTCTTATTTCTGAATGAAAATGCTATAATTCAACTGGTCTTGTCCCTAAATGACTTACACATCATGCAGCTCTTATAGTGTGCATTGATGTGCTGGAACAGCAAGGCAAATATGGGGATGCCTAGTCCTATAGGGAGAAAGAGGATCCTTGATTCAGATTGAGTTTGACCTGCTGCACTTGCAGGTAATTTCTGAAGCTTCTATTCTTGTCTGCTATAATTATTTTGTGTATTAAGACTGAGAGCTTGGCTGAATGAATTTCGACCTCTCTGCTGTCTGTAGTGTTGAAATGCTTTAAGCTGTTCATAGCTAATTGTTTTATTAAAATCTAACTACCCTTTACTGACTGTTGTAAATTAACTATTTTTGAAAGTAAGATGTGCAATTTTTCCTATTTAACCTGTGGTTGTCTCTAATGTGATGTCTGCAATTTTCTACTAGTAACCTGTGGTTGTCTCTAATTCAAAGCCGTTGAAAGATACTTTGATTTTGAAAGGGATTCAGGCATTGTTTCCTCTTCAAGCTATGACCTTTGATATTGTTATGATGGTTGTGATTTGTCGCTCGCTCGCTAACTGACCAGGTTTTTTTTTCTTCAGATCGGTTTGTGATTTTTTGGTAGCATTGCAAAATGATGAGAGGGCAAACTACCAGCGTGATATCAAGTTTCAAGAATCCTATTTTAGCAAGTCTTTGCACTTTTACAGTGTCAGCTATCAAGTCTTATCAGAATCACGCTGAAAACATGGTGAAGAATCATTTGCTGTCTGATTCTGTAATTCCTTACACTTCATTTATTGCTGGCATATTAGTCTGCAAAGTGAACTCCGCCTGTGAGTGTCTGTGTGACATTCACTGCCGGTCTCAAGCCCGGATAAAGGAGGAGAGTTGTGGTAGGTTTGGGGCGGCCAGCGTAAAACATAGCCCCATATCATGACATGCTTCATGTTAGCCGCCCCAAATCATTTTGGGAATAAGGCTTAGAAGAAGAAGAAGAATATTAGTTTGCAAAGTGGTATGTTTTTAGAAATCATTTTTTTCCTTTTTACATTACACTTTATTACAATTCATGTGAACTGACCCCAAATCATATTGTGAGGCTCTTAGTTTTTTCTATTTTCTGACAATTATACTACTGGTACTCATTGTAGAATTGTATCATTATATATATTTTGCTTTGCCATAAATTTCATAGACACATGAGTTCATCCGCCTTTGGATATGATGTGCTTGATAAGTGAAAGTTGGTGTTTATTATACATTGCACATAGACCTAAGATTGGTTTTATTGGTTTTGTTCATTGGCTTTGCTTATGAACTTCTTTGGATTCCTCCCAGTTTTCATGCCAGTTATGGATTCTCAGCTATTCTTTTTTATTCACGGATGTGTTTGAAGTTTTGAACATTTGATTAACAAAGACACATAACTGTGGTGATTTCAAAGCTCTTTGTTTGAGATATATAGATTTCTTTTGGTCATGAATTTGAATTCACTACAGTTTGTGTTTAGTACATATGTGCCTTGAAATCGAATGTGCTGATGATTTTCTGTCCTGTGTGATGGAGAGTTTAAGTTTTGATTTACTACTCTTGATGCAGAAATCTAGTCTAATTGATGTTGAAGATTTCACCTTTAACAAGGGCAATCCATTATCATCTACAAAAGGCAAGTGCGTGAGTGTTGTACAAGAGTCGCTTGTTGTTTGTGTTTCATATGTGTTAAAAATTTGACACTTCACGATATGCTTGTCACTTTTTTTTACAGTTGGGTAACTTTAGAGTTGAGCCTCCTGGGCTCTTCAGGGGCCGCAGCGAGCATCCCAAGGTTGTCATCGTTTCCATTTTGTATCTTGACTTAATGGACTAACTTGATTAATGTTTTAAGTCATAACTTTAATTATCGTGTTGCGGATGGGGAAACTTAAGAGGCGTATCTATCCAAGTGACATTGTTATAAATGAATCAGTTGATAGATTTCAGCATCTTACGTAAGCTGTTTCTTATTCATATTTTCTTCCTTTTTTGACAGCTCCGTTGCTCTCGATTCTCCCGATTTATCACTTCATCCAAGATTTAAACGCGCATATGAATACTCCCGAGAAAGTTGTTCTTCAAGCGGCAACGACCTCTATATTCCTCAAATTTGGTGAGTTTTTGAAATATTTATCATCTACATAGCGATGGCTATGATATTTATAATGGCCCACTGCACCCGACATTGATCGGGGATTTCTGAGCACGCCCTCCCAACTTTATTGAATTGTTGTGACACGCTTGAGTGTTTTATTCATGTTGTAGGAGTAATATGATATTCTCAAATGAGCCTTTTGGTTGGCTAGTGTCTTGGCAAATACTTCTTGGACTGCAATGAGATTTAGGAATTCGAGAATTCTACACTAAATTTTGTAGTGGAAAACAGATTTCATTGCCTAAGAATCTCTTTTTAGCTTTGTCAATAATGTGTAAAAGTTTGTTACTTATCTGAAGTGAAGATGCATGTCTGCCTTGATATGTGGATAAGTTTTTATTCAGAGTAGATTTTTTTCTGTCTATTGGCTTGGTGGGCAATTCGTGTTGGACTTGGCCTTGTTAACGAGTGATGTTTCGTTGGTGCATTTTGTATTTTTGGAAAATCGGTATGCATTGCTCTGTGGCTTTGGCAATGCTTAGACATTGCAAAATATATGAATTTGCCAAAAACTGGAAAGGTGTAACGTACTAATGTGTTGTCGTAGATTTTTGCAACTAAATCATGACATTACTGAGAAATTTTTATCTTAAAAATGCTAGTATTACCTTTGCGTTGCCAGCCCGCCGCGTATTATAGTGTATTATCCTGAGACGTTGCTTTTACTGATGCATTCTTTGAAAATCTAGAAGCTGTCTAACGAGGTTTCATTAACGGATTTTCTTCTTGCTTTCTTTTCAATAGGGCAAAATCGGATGTTGCGAAAAACATGTGATGGAGAGTCCGGTAAATTAAAAGATTGCATAAGTGAGGCACATGACTTGTGGAAAAGCGGGTCTTCTTTTATCCATTGCACATTGGTGAATATGTGTGTTTGTGTGCGTTTGGTGTGTGTGCAACTACTTCATAAGGGATTACGCAACCTGCGGTTCCTTTGTTTATTATGTGCTGCGAGGCTTTGTGTTTTGTGAAGTCCATAGAATTTTGGATTCAGTGGATCTGCTCAATTTATGTTCTCTCTCTACATCAGTGATCTTGATGTTTTGTCTATCTTTCTTTTGAAGAGTGTTTCCTTACAGCAATATCTATCCTTTTTACCTTAAGGAGTTCTTCTATTATGTGAAACCTCTATTTGTATTATAGTTGCTTTTGTCATCTCTCGATTATGTAATTTAGCACTATAGTATTCATCCTTCATCGCTCTACCTTGTACTGTAAGCCTTGACTGGAATTCTGGAACTGAACATTCTTGTGAAGGATTGATTTGTGTATTCTTTACCAAGAGTTCGATTTTACACTTTATCTCGTTCTTTCACTATACGCTTGAGGTTCTATAATTGGATCACATACCTTTAATCTATTATTTTGAAGTTATTATGCATTCAGTTATCTATTTACAAATACTTCATATATCCTTGTGTTCTGTTACATTAGTGTAATAGTGTAAGATGGTAGCTGCATGCATGCTGCCATGCTGACAGTAGCTGAAACTTTTTTTTTAATATTTAAAATACACAAATGCTCCGGTTGTTTAAGTAAACCGAAGCATTTGTGCGTACAAATGCTCCGGTTTTCCTTAAAAACCGAAGCATTTGTGGTATTTTACTCCTCTAAAAAAACTCAAATGCTCCGGTTTTTTTCACAACCGGAGCATTTGAGGAAATAAATGCTCCGGTTATCAACCGGAGCATTTGTGAAATGCTCAAATGCTCGTATGACGTTTGCTACGGGTCAAATACGGAGCATTTGAGGGGTTTTCAACCGGAGCAATTCAGCTTTTTTCCACTAATGTGTATCTCCACCTCAACCGGTAGGATTGGTCCCATCCCATAAACCAAAGAATACGGGGTTGTTCCTGTTGGAGTTTTAATTGATATTCCATATCCCCAAAGGGCATATGGGAGTTTGTCATGCCATTCCCTAGTCTTCTCAGTCATCTTGGCAACAATAGTCTTGATTGTCTTATTGGCTGCTTTGGGGACGATAAGGTGAGGACTGATGATGCTTGATTGCATATCTTGCGAGTGTGGTCTTCAGATGACCCTCAAATTGTGATCCATTATCAGAGATGATTTCAAAAGGTATGCCATACCGACACATAATGTTGTTACACAAATTTCGAGACTTGCTTTGCCCCTAGCTTTGAAAATGATGCAGCTTCAACCCACTTCGAAAAGTAATCAATTGCTACAAGAATATATTGATGCCCATTTGAAGCTTTCGGATGAATTTGTCCGATTATGTCTATGCCCCAACTCGAAAATGGCCAAGGAGAGGTCATATTATGTAGTGACACAGGTGGCATATGATTGAGGTTAGCAAATATCTGACATTGCTTGCAGGCGCGGACGAAGCTGATGCAATCACCTTCTAGAGTGCTCCAATAGAAACCTGCTCGCAAAATTTTACAAGCCAGCATTCTTCCATTCATATGAGGTCCACATTCTCCTCCATGAACTTCTTCCATGGTGGCTTGCTTTTCGCTATCATGTACGAAGAGTTGTAGAGTACCATCAAACCCTTTGTGATATAGTCTGCCTTTTAGTATGAGAAAATGAGCAGCCAGCCTTCTGATGGCTATGCGGTCCTTCTTGCCACTTCCCTCTGGGTATTGCATTGTTTTCGAAAAATTCTTGATATCCTTATACCAGACATCATCATCATCTTGTTGAGCTAGTGTGGAGACAATTTGTGCTACCGTCACTATAGGTCCCTTTCTTTCTTCAATTAAAACTCACAAGATCTTTGTACCATTTTCCCATGTTGAATTAACGACGAGATTGGCTAAAGCATCAGTGAAGCTATTTTGTTCCCGAGGAAGATGTTTGAAGTTGATATCATCGAAATAAGGGATTAACTTCTGAAGATATTCTGTGTAGAGCTGAAGTCTCTCATCTCTAACCCTCCAAATTCCTATTGTTTGAGATGTGATGAGATTAGAATCTTCATATACAGTGAGATGTCTTGCCTCTGCTACCAAAGCGGCCTTTACTCCATATATACAGGCTTCATACTCTGCTGTATTGTTTGTTGTTAGGAAATCCAGCTTGACAGCAACTGGAATATAGACTCCATCAGGGTCTACTAACAAAACCCCTGCTCCATTACCTCTTCTATTAGAAGCTCCATCAAAATACATGCACCATTGTGGATTGTCAATGAAGCATAAGTACTCATCAGGGAATGCATCATCATACTCATCTCCTGACACTGGTCCTTCTACTAGGGCTTCAGATATGGCTCTTCCTTTAACAGATTTCTGGCTGACACATTGAATATCAAACTCAGAAAGCATAGCATGCCATCTCGCCAATTTTTCACTAAGAATGGGTTTCTCAAACAGATACTTGATTGGATCAAGCCTTGAGATCTGATAGGTGGTATGAGCTTGGAGGTGATGCCTCAACTTCTTTGTGGCATAGACCAAGGAAACACATGCTTTTTCCAGTGGGGTATATCTTGTCTCATACTCCAGGAATTTCTTGCTGAGATAGTATATGGCAACTTTCTTCTTTGTTCCTTCTTGATATTGGGCTAAGAGAGCTCCCATAGCCGATTCTGTAATAGTGAGGTACAAAATCAGGGGTTCTCCTGGTTTAGGTGGCATTAAAACAGGCGGATCTGAAAGGTACTCTTTCATGGAATCGAAAGCTTCCTGACATTTCTCATTCCACTCATGGGATGCCCCTTTTCTGAGCAGCATAAATATAGGTTCACATCTCATAGTGAGTTGTGAGATGAACCTGCTGATATATTGAATTCTGCCGAGAAATCCTCTTACTTCTTTTTCTGTCTTTGGAGGAGGTAGCTCTTGAATAGCTTTTACCTATTCCGAGTCCACTTGAATGCCGTCTTGACTGACAATAAATACCAACAACTTTTCCGAAGTGACACGAAACACACACTTTTGAGGATTTAGCCTTAGATTGTACTTCCTGATTCTTTCAAAGAATGACCTTAGTGCGGGAACATGCCCCTCACGATCTTCACTTTTCACGATCATGTCATCTATATAGACCTCCACAATGTCGTGGATGAGGTCATGAAGGATAGTGGTTGCAGCCCTTTGATATGTGGCTCCGTCATTCTTGAGACCAAAAGGCATAACTCCACAGCAAAATGCCCCACGGAGTGATGAAAGACGTCTTTGTCATGTCTTCTTGGGCCTTGAGTATTTGATTATACACTGAGAATCCATCCATGAAGGAAAACATTGCATGACCGGCTGTACTATCCACGAGGACATCGATATGGGGTAGAGGAAAGCAATCTTTTGGTGATGCAGCATTCAAATCACAAAATCAATGCATACCCGAACTCTTCCATCCTATTTAGGTACAACCACTATATTGGCGTGCCAACTCGGATGCTTCACAGCTTGGATGAATTTGGCACCAACTTGTTTATGGATTTCTTCTTTCACTTTCAGACTAATTTCTGGTTTCATTCGGTGGAGCTTTTGCTGCTTAGGCTTGCTTTCAGGATGTAACGGAATGCGATGTTCCGCAATTTCTCTATTCACGCCAGGCATATCGGCATAAGCCATGCAAACACATCTACATACTCTTTAAACAATGCAATAAACACAGACTGTTCAGTTGGGGAGAGGGATGAACCTATTTTGACTTCTTTTACAGCATTTTCTGTACCAATATTAATTACAATGGACTCTTCCATGGGTTTTATATATATTTCAGTTGTATCAAGTCATCATTATTAAATTCACTGTTAGAAATAACATCTTGCATGCAAATGTACTTAGATAAAGGTTCACATTCAATTTCCTCACCGTTAGAGTCTTCTGACTAGGTATGCAAGGTAGATTGACTGGAAGATGAGCTATCAGTATGATATCCATTTGAAAGGGATGAAAAGGGATTTTTAAAAACATTTTTAAATTCTATAGGCCCGTCTTTTGCCTAACACTCAATACTCCACTTATGTTCAATACTTTCACCAAAAGGTATCATCAAAGACACTAGGTCAAAATTCCCTTCCTCAACGGACTCGAAAGTGAAAAGCTTCTTAAGGACTCCATGCTCCAGATTATCCACCCAGTCACTTTCTTTTTCCATTTTTTGTTTTTGGATAAACCAACTTTTGATTAAGTCCAAATTTCTAGCCTCATTGAAGAATATCTCCAATCCCGATAAAATCTTCTGTTCCTTCCTACTAAGCCAAGGTTCTGGAAACTCATAGTACAGCTCAGTATCTCCTTGCAGGATGAACTGGTCGTTGAGGGTAAAAGAAGGTTCTTTGATGTTGTCAGAAGTGCTGCTCGGATCATATCCTAATCCATGTCGGTTTTGCTTGTCTACTATGGGGATTGGTTGTTTTATTCCCTTACCATCGCCCTAATCCGGTTCCTTGAGTATAACCCATCTTCATCAAGATTTGAAATCCTTTGGACAGAGGTTGCATGGTAAACCCTACAGGCTCTTTGACCGCATTTGTGGATATGGCTGAGGCTTTTATTTCTGATGGTAATTGGTCATCCTTAGAGAAGGGAAAAATTTCTTCTTTTTGGACCTAAAGGTAAAGTAAAAAGAATTAAAAGAAAAGAGAAGAAAGCTACATATTGCAGAATAAAGAAAATTTTCGAAAACGATTTTGCCATACTTTGACTGGAATGGTCCACCTTAACAATTTTGGTTTTTTTTTTTTTTGTTTATTATTTTTTGATTTTCTTGAATGATTTTTCTCTCATTGGGGTTGAAAACATATGTTTTTTTTTCATTCTTCCATTGCCTGCTTTAAAATTAAACAAAGACAGAAAATATAGAGATTAGGGCATGTATCCCCATTGATGTGTCAATTCAGCATTCTGAAATTGCTCCTATGATGACTGGCATGTTGAGTTCTGATCACATTGCCTGAAATACAATGGTTAATACATTTGTGTCGAACCCGAAGGCTGCCTACATATCCCCATTGCTCCAGGTACGTTTTATAGGGAATCAGACTCAGCGTAGTTCATTCTTTTTGCATGAACTAAAGATTTTTATTTAATAAAGCAGCTGCACTCATATTGAGCTACTTACGTACCCCAGGTGTTACATAGGTGGAGTGATCTCACAGTGCAAGTGTACGTGATAATGGGGATTCAAGCTGCACGTAGTTCTCTGATACTAACAAGCTGAAAGATTTGTTTTTCTTTTATCTTTTTTTTTGATGGGCTAACCCCCTACAGGACTTTTACCGAAGATTTTTTTTTCTTCTGGGAGACGATCAAGTAGCTTTGCGGTAGACAAGAGCTATGCTGGTGATCTGCTTGATGCGATAGCTGAGAGCGTGACATTGGTTTGTGTCGTGACCATGCAACTAATGATATTGGCAGTACTTGTGGAGATCTGATCCTACGGGACTTGATCCTAGGCGTCTAGGAAGTGGATGTATCCGACCTTGCTCGACTAATTTGCGGAAGATATCAACTTGGGATTGAGGTTGAGGGCGCGCCGACACTTTCCTTGCGGGCACTTCCTTATGGGTTGGACTAATGATGCCTCGATCAACCATGTTTTGAACTTTGTGATAAAGATCATGGCATCGATCAGTTTCATGCCCAAATTGACGACAATAAGAGCAAAGTTTGCTCAAGTCTGTACCGGGAAGAGGTAAACAATGCACATGCGCTTGGATTTGAAGTATTCCTTGCCTCCGAACACTATCATACACCATACTCAATGGTTCGTCTATCTTAGCATACACCCTTGGATTTGTGTTGGGAGTTTCAAGATCTTCTCGAGGTCGTTTTTTCTTGCAATTTTAGAGCATCGATGTCAAAGCCATGTTGTTCCATGTGGCTGAGGGAGGTGTCTTTGATAGTAACCATGTGACGATAATAGAAATCGTTCAGGTTCCGTAGCAATATGAGCATGAACTCTCGATCAGTGATAGGGAAACGAAGCTGTGTGCGGATATAAGCGCTTCTTGAACAAAAGTGCGAGAAAGTTTCCAAGGTGCTTTGACGCAAAGTAACTAGCTTTCTTGACATCGACCGTTATGCTCTAGCCAATTAACATCGGCTAGCATTTTGCTAACTAGCTCTATCCACATAGTCAAAAGAGTAGTACCTTCTAAACTCTTCTTAACTCTTGTCAAACAAAGATGGGGTAATCTTCCTCTAGTATGCCCCATGGGTGCAAGGCATTCACAAACCCAATTAAGTGGACAAAAGGATCACCGTTCCCGTCAAATTTCCGGAACTGTGGTAACTCACGATAATGATCCTCGTGTTGATATCCAGGAAAGAGAATAAGTGATTCAGTGTGAACTTCTCGGACAGGACCTACAACATTAAAGTCCAGGTCAAAATCATCAGTCCTAGATCTCTTCTTTGAGTCATTATCATCATCTTGAGGATTACCGACACAGGATGCCTCCGGTGCTTCAACTGACGTATCATGAGTGCCGACGCATGGAACTCCTATTTCTTCCTCGTCATCCTTACTATATTCTGGTTATTTTTCTTCAGCACTTACATCTGGTGTGGCTGCTGGGACCTCCTTCATCCATGAATTTTCAGGTGCTGCTAGAATACAGTGGATAGTATAACCATCCAACCTAGTGCCCTCTACTTCGTTCAGATACAATACCGATTTTCCGGTTTTAGAGATAGTCATAATTTATGGATCACCAGAAATAGTTACAGCACCCTGATCAGTGAGCTTTACCTTCTGATGTAGAGTAGAGGCTACTGCTATATTTTCATGCAGCCATGGTCTTCCTAATAAGAGGTTGAAACACGCTTGAATGTCAATGACCATGAATTCCACCTTCCTTGCCACGGGACCACATTCAATGAGGAGGCTGATTAAACCCAGTACTTCTCTCTTGGCGTTATCATATGCTCTGACCACCTAGTTGGATGGCACCAGATCTTCTTCTGAATAACCGAGTCTTGTTAGTACACGCAGAGGGCAAAACATTAATTGCGGAGCCGTTGTCGATCAATACCCTAGGTATCCCCCATCCATTGCAGCGTATAGTGATGTGCAACGAATTGTTGTGGTTGATATTGTCAAGGAGATCATTGTCTGTGAACATGAGAGTTCGATATACACCATGAATGAGCCCCACCATCTAGTCAGGTGTTATGGAAGAGCTTACTGAGGCTTCATTGAGATGCTTTAGAACAGCTGCCCTATGAGGCTGGGAATGCATTAACAATTTCCAGATGGAAACATTAGTATTTACTTCTTTCATGCGCTTGATGGCATCATCTTCTTTATTACTATCCTCTGTCATTGGCTATTTGCCCTTTTCCTTCCTTCTCAATACCTCCAAAGGATTCTCATCCTCCAAATGGGATGGTTTAAAATGGTAACCTTCTCTAGTCAAATGAGATATATCCACGTACTCCTCATCACTAAGATCATCGAGGTAGATAGGGCGCCGGTATGTATTTCGAGTGGTGGAATGTGCTCTAGTGTTTTTCTCCACAATTGTCAAGACCGAAGAAGCATCTTCATCGGAGACCAAAATGAAGAAGGCACCATCATAATCCAAAGTTCCACACATGTCAGAGAATGGATCCTTGTTGAGAGTGAAGTTGGAGTCTTTACACGGCACCATTTTTTACTTTTCCTTGAGTGGAATAGTCATAGAACAGACACTTGTAACCTGCGGCTACTGGCATTTCATACATTTGAGGAACTGTCTTGCGGATTAACTGGATTGGATCGCATCCATCTGAAGCAGCAGAGATGGCATTTATGGTAAATGAGGGCTTATGATTAGAAAGGGGTTTTTTTGTGATGTTGGGCTGAGAGTCGTTTGGTTTATTGGAAGTGGATCCTAAAAAGAGTTTTCCATCATCCACAAGGTTTTGAATTTGATGCTTTAAAGCCGTGCAGTTTTCAGTATTATGCCCCGGGCTTTGATGATATTCACAGTTTTGGTTTGGGTCATAACCAGGGTAAGGATTCTTAGGAGGTGGTCGTGGGTTCAAGGGTTGAATGAGATTTGCCTTTTTTAGCTTGGAGAGAGCTTGGAAATAAGTCATGTTCAAAGGAGTAAAGTTCGTTTGTGGTCGCAACTGGAACGCAGACGATGCGCCAATAGCATAAATTGCATTAGTTGTCTTAGGAGCTACTGAATCATTGTTTGGAGTTCTTTTGTTATTTCCAAACTTTGCATTATAAGTAGTGCCGCCAGTAAGTTCATCTTTGTTGATGTCTCCCCTTTTCACAGCATTCTCAACTAGAGTTCCCGTAGCAATCAAAGCTTTGAAAGTCGGGAAATATTGGTAGGCCATATGCTTCTGATAAACAGGAAGAAGGTTCTTCACAACCATTTGCAGTTGTTCCTCTTCATTAGGCCTAATAATCATTTTGGAAGCCTTGTTTCTCCACCGAGTGATGAATGAAGAAAATGTCTCATTAAGATTTTAAGAAGTGATCTCCAAATCCCTTCTAGTAACATCAATTTCTTCATTATATTTATACTGGTTTGAGAACTCTCTGACTATGTCAGCCCAAGTGGATTTCTTTGTGTTTTCAAGGTTGAGGAACCAATGTGCTGCGGCACCACCTAAATACTGTTGGAAGAGTTGGGCCATCAAAGATTATTCCACTCCCCAGGGACTCATTGCCCCTACATACATCTTCAGGAAATTGGTGGGGCTACTGGTCCCATCAAACTTTGTCAGATTAGGCATCTTGAAACCATGAGGTAATCGTGCCTTTGGGAAAAGTGTTAACCCATGAATGTCCATCCATTGTTCAGCCTTAGTCATGCCTTTTAAAACTTCCTTGCGCTTAACTACTTCTTCCTCGAGCTTAGTGGGAATTTCTCTCTCATTGGTCATAGGCTCAAGGTGAAAAGGTGAAGCTACTTCCGACTCCGGAGGAGGAGGGGGAGGCATCTGGGCACTTTGGCGCATTATGCCCAACACAGTTTGTTCAATATTATCCAGTCGGTGAAGGATGGCTTGGACAAGTCCTCGGAGCTCAGTCATTGGATCAGGTGGAGGGGTAGAGTTCTGTTAGTGCTCGTTGTTCGGAAGTTCAGACATGTTGCTGAGACGCGTAGCAGAGAATACAGCTGGTGTAGACAAGGATGACAGTATTATAGACAGAGAACGTTCACTGTGGTCAGAACTTCGGCGAATTAGCCTAGATCCTGAACGGGGCCCAGGCAGAGTTCCTGTGAAATGAGATGAAAAGTTAGCACAAAAATTTGTCCAGACTTTGTTTCTTCTTTTCTTTTTCTTTTTTTTTTTGTGGTGCAGGGAATGAAAGAAATGATATCTTTGAAAATTATTTTTTCTTTTAACCCCAACTTCAGTTATCATTTATTAAAAGGTGTGAAACCTTGACTCTATCATTTGTTTTGGATTTTTCATTAGATTTTTTGACTTGTTATTATTTTTTTTAAACTTGGACCCTTTTGTTAAATATTTTAGATTTCCATTTTTTAGACTGGTTTTTTTTTTTGGGATATGACACAAACGTTTTTCAAAATCAATTTGGTGATATCCTTCCATTTCCTGCTGCTATAGAAATAAAATAAAAGAGGTATAACGAGGCATGTGTCCTCATTTTGGCAAATTATAATGCCCCATATATCGTTCTTCTTTGTGGTGATCCGCATGTATTGATTGCTTTTAAGCGCTAAAACCATAAAAGAACATATCAAATGCAAAAGGGGTCGCACCCGAAGGTTGCCTACGTATCTCCATAAGTGGATTTAGATTTGGGGAAGAAATTTTTCTTGTGATGATTTTTTGAATGGAGAATCAGGCCCAACGTACTGATATACATAATTTTTCTTTTTTTGTTTTTTTTTTTGCAGCTGCACTCGGAAAATGAGTTGCCTACGTACCCCTTTTAGTACATTACATGGTAAAGAAACTCAGATAGATGCATTACAACATCAGAATTTTATGTTTTTGTTTTTGTTTTTAGGGGATCAAGCCGCACGTTGCTCTACCTACAAAGTACAAATGATTCAGGTACTTCTCAAACTTTTTCAGACTTCAGTTTGCCGGACGCCAAGCCATGTATTCTCCTGTTTGAATACGTCTGTTCCACCTCTTAGGATTAGACTAATGTGAAGTACTCGGGTTCTTCTCAACCTTTTTCCGAATTCAGTTTGCTAGGCGCCAGGCCATGTATATATTCTCCTGTTTGAATACGTCTGTTCCACCTTTAAGGATTAGACTAATTTGAAGTACTCGGGTTCGTCTCAACCTTTTTCCGAATTCAGTTTGCTAGGCGCCAGGCCATGTATTCTCCTGTTTGAATACGTCTGTTCCACCTCTTAGGATAAGACTAATTTGAAGTACCTGAAATGTACACACTAACAATGATAGTCATAGAATAATGAATTTTTCTTTATATATGTTTTTAACAAGAAATGGAAGAATTTCACCCATTTTTTTTTGAAATGTGATTATCCCTTTTGATTAGACACATTTTTTTCTTTAGTCAATTTCTTTTAGACTAGACTTCTTGTGTTTTAGACTATATGTTTTAATTACATTCTAATTCCTAAACATGACACGTTTTGAACTCGTGATTACGACTCTTTTCATTTTTCATTTTTCATTTTTTTTTTGTTTTGGGATCATATTTTCAAAACATGATATTTTCTTTTACAAATTAATTTTGTTTTTGGTAAATGAATTATGAAGGAAATGAGAGTTTTTTTTTACATGACACTTGTGATAAATAAACAAGAGTACTCTTAATATTTCAATAATCATTTCGGCAGCAATTAAGCTATAGTTAATGATTACTGAAATATTAACCGACTGAAAACGGACGGAGGAATTTTTTGAAAATTTTTCACATTATTCAATAACTGAAATAAATAAAGGACATTTGTGCATTGATCTTTGTGTCCTAAAAGTCAACTAAAAGTTGATTCATTGTGCATCGAGGTGGTCGCAATAGCTCGTGGATGCAGGTTTTACGTTCTTAATTCATTAATTTGTCATTCTAAAATTCTGACCCTTGCCAATAGACAGAGGTATCAGACCTAATAAGAAAATAGTTAAAAAGAGTGCACGTGTATGGATCGATAAACTACCACGCACACGTAATTTTCACATAAGCATGCTATATACAAAAATTAAATTGTGAATGGCCATGATTAACTTTTTTATTATATATACATATGGAAAATCACGCATTACTCAGGCTTAAACCTCTTATTCTTCAAATGGAAGTAATATCCCCAGTGAAGTCGCCAGCCTGTGGTATCCAATTTTTTACTGTCTTAATTAACGATCTGAATCCCACGAAAGTCTCTCATTGGACTATGAATTTTAGAAAACTTTAAAGTCGCCATCCTATTAATATCTGAATAGGGACAAATTTATTTAATAAATCATTTTTAAATCAATTTCAAGAAAAATCATTTAAAACGATGATGACTGCATATGGATAAGACTTTTTTTGAAAAATTGGTCTTTCATACCATGAGATATGATTCAGGGTTTAGGTTAAGAGGTGCGAACGTCTGGAACTCGTCTCCTCTTCCGTTCTTTGGGCTCTTACTAAATGCGTTATTTTCCATTTTAATGTAATCATGGCTATTAAAAAGAAAGAAAATTACATAGTTTGCACATATACACATCAACCTTTTTTATTTAGGACCAATATATCATTTGTACATGGTAGGTTTAAGCACTGAAGTTGCACTACGTACCAATCATTGCGGGATTGGAATCCACTCATGGATCAAAACCATCGTAGTTCACCCTGATTGGTGATTATTCAAGGTTTAAGATAAGCACTCTAATTAGTGATTAAATGAGAAGAATAATCGTCCTAATTAACGATTATTAAGGTTAAAGATAATCACTTTAATTAGTGATTAAATGAAGAGTTTGAGTTAATCGCCCTAATTAGCGATTAATCGAGGATTGAAATAACCACCTTAATTAGTGATCACGCTTATGTTTTTTTTAAGAGGCATTAGAAGAAGATGTTTGCTTCCTAATTGGAGGCTTTAAAGAAACAATCTTAATTGAAGATTATTAAGTCATTTAGAGAGAAATGATCAATTTGAGATCGAATT
Source organism: Beta corolliflora (assembly GCA_947648045.1). Taxonomy (NCBI): domain Eukaryota; kingdom Viridiplantae; phylum Streptophyta; class Magnoliopsida; order Caryophyllales; family Amaranthaceae; genus Beta; species Beta corolliflora. The sequence continues at coordinate 239,910 of CANSZD010000995.1, read as the reverse complement.
TGGAGATTTGTGTTTGGTTAATTGGAATTTGGCCATTTAAAGCGAGACACGTGAAAAATCCTAAAATCAATTCGGAGATCATAATTACCAATCTAATTATGTCAAATTATATGATTAACCCATTTGAAGATGGAGAACACATTTTTAAAATGTAAGATGGATCATCATACAATTTAACTTAGTTAGATTTACAATTTTTCCTCTTAATTAAGATTGGGTCATTTAATTCATATACTATGACATATTGGTCCAACATGCAACATTTGTAACATTGGTTGCTCATTTTATTCAAAAGGATTGTGGAATTATTTATGAAAATTATGCATAAACATCTGCATGTTTTTTTTTATTAACGAGTGATGCAATAACTATTTACAAAGAAATTATTATTACAACAAAATGTACCAAATCTATGATCTATACAAATCTTCAACCTTGATCTTCACCATGATGCTCCTTGATCTTCAACTCCTTGAATGGGCTTTAAAAGTCATGTTTATTTGTGAATTTGTGAAAGTTAAAGATTAATTAACCTCTTTGATTTTGATTTTTTATGATAATTTTTATTGATTTTGATTTTTTATGATAATTTTTATTGATTTTTATTTACATGATAAAAATGGAACATTTTATGGGAAATTTAAAATTTTATGACTTTTAATTAACATTTTCGTATGAAGAAAATAGTTTTTTTTTATGAAAGTTGAGTTAATCACTTTATTCCATTTTCCAGGTTGCGCTTTTATTCTTGTACTGAATTATAAAATTTATAACCTTCTGTAAATAGTATTAAATTGAGCATGTGATACATCTATGTATAGGTCAGTGAGTTTTTTACGATGTGTCAAAATTTTCTAAGCTTTTAGTGACAACTCGAATTATGATGAATTTTATACTCAAACTGGTCAAAACAGGACCTTTATTAAATTTATTCTTTTAAATCCAACTTATTGAGCTTAGTTTGAAGTGAATTTTAAATGAATGTTCTAGACACTATGAAGAACTAGACTGGAAATTTTCATTTAAATTGGACATTTTTGAGATCCTCTTTTATACATTTTCTTAACTGAAGAGAAAATCAGTTTTCTGGAATTTAGTGATTTACATGAACAGTTTTTTAAAAATGATATAAAATTGTATAAAATTCTTATGAATATGAGTTTTATATTTTTGAAAAGCTACTGATGTTTTATTTAAACTTGATGTTTTTAGTTTTTTCTAAATGATTTAATTTTAAACTTTATTAACAAGACAAGCTTATGTGGTACTGGACAAAATCAGTTTTGCACAACAAAGTTGTATGATTGTTAATTATTTACACAAAATTCTTTTTTTTGAAATTCTAAAGCCCAGTTGCTGGAAACATCTTGTACTTCATAGGAAAAATATTAAATACTACAAACTATTCTGATAATATAGACGAAAAATAAAATGAATTACGAAATTAAAACTGATTATAATTACAGCATCACATTTTCTTTTTATGGAGATGTTTTATGCACAATTTGTCTTGAATTTTTTTTATGAAAATATTTTTTGGTGATGAACAACAACTGATTAACAAAATCACATAAACACATTGTTTTCTAAGAGTTTCCCCATTAGATTTGACTATTATAGGTGGGGTGATTTAAGATTGGGAACCTATTAGGACTTCCACATATCCAAATCACTCCAAAAATTAAAAAAATGATAAGAAGAAACAAGGAGAAAGTTAGTAGATTATTAAGAAAATAATAAAATATAACAAGAGTTTCAACTTTACCTTGCTATCCGTCAAAAAATAAATAAACTTTACCTTGCTAGCTCAATGATGCACTTCCTTTTTGCAAATTTTTCTACCATTTTTTTTTATTTTCTTAATTTCTAAGTGAGTTTCTAAATCCACTTAATTACTAACATAAACTCTTTTTTTGTGTTTTTGATTTTTTTGATGAACTTCTTTTACTTACTAATTACTTTCCTAAGTTTTACTTTCTTTTTCTTGAATGAGATTTCTTAGAGGAAGGAAGTAGAGAAGATGAGAGTAGTATTGAGAGAAGTTGTGAAATTAAGTTGAGTTTTTTTCAACTTGGTTTTGAAGTAAAAAAAAGGAGGGTATATATAGAGAAATGAGGGAAATGAACTAGGGTTTTAAAGAAGTAGAAAATCAGATTTTTAACCCAAAAAATCTGATTTTTCTCATCCTTAATCACCCAAATGACATCACTCTAATGAACTCACCCTAATGACATCATCAAATCTCTTTGGAAACACAAATATTCATATTCTTTTTGGATTTTCTCCTCAATGAAGCGAAATCAGATTTTCAGAAAATATTCTTCCCTAAACACCCTAATACGTAAAAAGAAATGCATCGAAAAACGTGCAAAACAAAGCTGATTAGAACGCTGCGCCAAAACGCTGGATCCTGCGCTAGGCACAGCGCCGTGCGCTAAGCGCAAGGCTCTGCGTCTGGCGCAGGCCATGCTGTGCGCTAGGCGCACGATCATGCGTCTAGCGCATGATCGTGTGCTTGGCGCACACTCGATTCTTCCGGAAAATATCCAGATTCTTGCCTTCTTACACATGGGATTTGATTCAATTCTCACTCCTTTTCATGATTCTTATTCCCTAACTAATGGGTAAAAGATGTGATTAGTGGATAAAGAATATATTCTTATTCTTTATTCAATGAACAATGACTTGACCATCAAGAAAACTGATTTAATGCCGGTTTTGGGATACGACTAAAATCCCGACGCCTAATCGAGACTGGTTTTTTTGTTTTGGGATACTTCAGACAATTAACGAAAACTCGTCAAATTAATAAAGACGAGCATGATTATACTATGAATCATTTTATTAAACGGTGGTTGTAGTTATTGACTACGACTCACGGAAATTATATTTTTAAGCCGAAACCGCATGACTAATACGCAAAAATGGAAAACCGTATGATGGAATGAAACTCGCGCTGCTGGACGAAACATGCATTTTGACGGGGCGCGCGCTCCGCGATGCATGACGGTTTTTGTTATTTTTATTACTTTTCAAATTCTTTATTTATCCGAAAAAAGGGGTTCAAAATTTGGTGTCTACAGGCGCAGGTCTTTAAATGACCTTAAAAACACGGGTTTCCAGAAAACCCTTTCATTTATCTTCTTCTCCGCCGTTTTCACTTCTCTCTCTCTCCTAAGCTTCGAACTTCATTGTTGAGGCACCAAAGCTTCGAATTTTGCTCGAACTTGAGTACTTTTTCAGATCTAGGATAGAGGAGTGATTATTTTTACTTAATTGTAAGTTTTGTGAGGTTTTTGAGCGATTTTGAACGATTTTGAGGGGTTTGGGGTTCGAAAATTTCAATCCATTTCCGGGCCATTTTCCGACGAGATTTGCGGCAGTTGCGTTCAGTTTCCGGTGATCCCAGGTATGCGTTTTCCCCTCTTTTCTTTATTTTTCATTTTCTGTTGTTTCATATTTATTTTTTTTGGGTGCGCAAATGGTTGATTGTTGCCGGTGTTTTTCGGATGAGATTAAGTGCGCCAATTCCGGCGGTTTCCGACGAGCTCCGGCGAGTTTTCCGACGAGCTCCGGCAAGTTTTCCAAAGGGCTCCGGCAATTTTTTCAGCGAGTTCTTCACGAGTTTAATACTCTTTTCATGTGAGTTTGTATTTGTAGTTTAATAATTCTTTAGATCATGAATCTAGAATTATATTGCGCTTAATGTAGTTTCAAAATCTGGAACTTAGAAACATGTTTAGGGAACTTTGCACGTTATGATAATTCTTAGATCATGAATCTCATAATTGAGTTAGAATTAGCGTAATTTCTAAGTCTAGAACCTAGAAACATGCTTAAGGAACTTGAATGCGCGATAATTCTTGGATCGTGAATATAGAATCAGAATTAGCGTAGTTTCAAAGTCTGGAACCTAGAAACATGCTTAGGGGACTCTGAATGTGTGGATTTGCTTCTAGTAGAAATCGTGCTTTAGGTGACGATGTATGTTCTTTTGCTATAACCTGCATGTTACAACTCAAATGGATTTCTAAAATCTCATTACATGTGATGGTAGTGCTTTTACGAAGCTGTTTTAGAAATTACTGATTCATGAAATCTAGTAATTTATGTTAGAGTCAAGGACTCTTTGATTTTAGTCTTATTCATTGTTTTCGATCCGGTTAGCATGTCGTCGGAGGATTCAGGTAGGGAGGATGATGGTAGGGCCGCTCCACATCCCAAGAAGGCATGGAAGGCTGTGGGATGGACTCCCGAGTAGTTGTGTTTTGACCCGGAGCATCATGTTTCTCACCGACCACTTTCGGGTGTCGTGAGTATCTGTTCTGTGCCGACTTCTTTTTAGATTAAAGCTTAGGCATGCTTGTTGATCGTACTTGTATTTGCAGGATGAGGGTAAGACCTGTCATTTGTGCACCTTAGATTTTGATTGGCTAAAGAAGGTCCGAAAGCTTCAGGATCGAGTAGTCTTCCTCGAGCAGAGTGGGCTATACCGCTTCATTGATGTCTATGAGAGCCTGGGAGATGTTCATTATTCCCAGATTGTAGTTCGCGGCTTGCTAGAGTGGTGGTGCGATAACACCAACACTTTTCACATGCGCCGGGGGAAGCTTACTATTACCCCTCTTTACTTTCCTTGATCTCTGATCTGTCTTTCACGGGCACCCGAGTGCCATTAGGTGAGTCATTGTCGTTCAACACGGCAACGGTCAGAGATTTGATCGGCCCGGTTCACGATGTTCTTCCTCCGGGTTTGTCCTATGCTTCCCGCAAGGTGGGGGCGAAGGGACTTTCTATGCCGAGGACTTCCGACGAGCAGAAGGTGCGCATTCTGCTGTGGTTAGCTATCTGCGGCCTGTTGCGCACCGATAAGGGATCGCGAGTCTCGACGCGATTCTTGAGGCCTCGGGTGAACTTATCTCTAGTGTCGACCTATGACTGGGCTGAGCTGGGCTATTGCAGTCTTTTTGGTCCGTGGAGACTTCTTGAGGTATGATCGTGCACATTGTCTTTTTATTTGCTATCTCGGTTGGACCGGACGTGGTTTGGTTGCTATCTCGGTTGGACCGGACGTGGTTTGGTTGCTACAGATCTGGTTTTATGAGTACTTTCTGGGCTTGGCCCTAGAAAGGGTTCTAGATTATTCTTTCCCTGCCGGTGTTTGCTGGGCACCGTGCAGGAGGGCACGATATGGTTCGGTAGAGAGCGTTCACAATGCGATCTGGCGCGCTAGGGACGACTAGGTAGTCATAATGAACCACCTTCATTCCCTTGTGTATGTAGCAAATGTTGACTTTTTATCTTTTCTGCAGGTTTCTTTTTATCCTTGGGTGTCGTACCCAGCTGTGCCTGAGTGGGCTCAAGGAGCTTGCCTTCTGACCTTTGATAGGGTCATTTTCTACGGGGAGAAGGACCCAGTGTGGTACCATGGTGAGTGGGTGACGCGCTAGTTTGACGGCTCGTTGTCACTAGTTCCTTAGGATCCTCCTGCCACCATGATGGACAGGGATGCCCTTGTTCAGGCTGTCGAGGAAGGGGTAGAGGGTCGGGTGAGCTACTGTCATTTTGACTACCACACTGACCTTTTACCTCGCTTGGCCACTATTGTTTGTTTTAACAAGGTATGAGTCTTGAACTCGTTTATTTTTACTTATTTTGACTTGATTAAAATATGAACGAACTGTTGTTATCTTCTTTTGGCAGGAGGCGGTTGCGGCTCGCACCTCGTTTGTTCCGGATCTGAGAATCCGGTATGTTGGGGAGACCGGACCTGTTGAGGAGACGGTCGATGTTGCTCTGGAGGCGGAGCAACATGTTGTTCGTGCTATGCCGGTTCTTGTGAGCTCGGTAAGTATTGAAAGTCAGGAACTCTGGCTTTCTTATTTTGTTTGCTTTGACTTATGTATTGTGCTTATTTTCAGGTTCCTCTGGGCACTATCGTCCAAATACTCCGAGTAGTCAACTCGCTAAAGCATGGGATGTCGAACCTGAAGAGGAGCATGTCCTGTCGGCGAACCGATGCTCATGGCCAGGTAGATCAGTATATTGTATTTTGATTGCTTCTTTTGTGTTGTACCGATTTCTAATGCTTTGTGACATTTTATGCAGCCTCGTCCCCATGAGAGCGGGCCTCGCCCCGAGGCAAGAGTGTCGACCCAGTCTAGGGTCTCTACCCAGACTCTGCGGGAATCGTTTTCTGAGAGGCCTCGGATGGATGCATTTACTGGGTAGCTCGGCGTGGGAGGCGCGGGATTCATGGGGGATGCTAGGTCCAACCCCTACTCTTAGAGTCCCCCGATGTGAATTCAACACATGCAACAGATGACGCAGACGCAACAGATGCCTCCTATGTGGTCGATGCCGCCTATGTATCCTCCTATGCAGGTCGAGATAGGCTATGATTGGCGAGGATCTTATAGGGGTGAGTCGAGTGGCGTACGGACTGAGGAGCCGGATGATTCCTCTTCGAGGGAGCATGATCCTCCTTCTTCTTAGATTTATGCTTTGCTTTGCTCTTGTATACCTGTGACCTGCATTCTTGTTATGACATATGTATACTTTTCATGTTGATATGTATTGCTCCAGTATTCTGACTGTTGTTTATTAATGCTACTTTTATTCTGTTGAGTGACTTTTGCAAGCAATGCAATTTCTAAGGGACTCAATTCCTAAAATGCAACGTATGGATGCAAAAACAAAATATTAGATGTGACTCAACGCTATGATCGAATGCAACTGACTCCAAATAAATATGCTCTCTTTTTGTTTTAAAAGTGTGAATGGAGCGTAGTCGACCTTCTCCCAACAAAAAAGAAAGAAAATAAAGAAAAGAAGAAAGGGGAGTGGGAGGGTGGGTTTTGAATAAAACACTTAAAAATTGTTTATATAAGTGAAACAAAATAGGTGAAAGTTCGAAATGGCATGTCACGTGAGATGCACAAGAGTCCGGAACAATATGTGCACAAGAGATTAGGTGCGCCTGGCGCGCGTGAGCTGCGATTGGCGCAAGGGCTTGCGCCTGGCGCAGTCGTAAGCGTCTGACGCTCTTATCTACGTTGGGCGCAGCTTTTGGCGCGTCACGCGTTTTTCGTTTGGAATGGCAAATCCGAATCCGTATAGGATGGGGATGCGGACTTCTTAAAAATAGGGGAAGAGCGTGCGTAATATTATTACGAGTTCAGCATTATTTGTTTCTGCAACTTTTGCTTCTCTATAATATTTCTCTGCAATTTTTTACTATTCGCTATGGCTTTTGAACCAATGTTGAGTGGGTGCCTGTCGGCGCTGACCAATGCTGAGAAACAAGAACTGGAAAGGCGACACATGCATGTGATGGCATCCCTAAGGTTTGTGCAATTGGACTATAATTTCCTTTATGCATCTGTTAATTTTTGGGATGTTACCAATCATTGTGTCTGCTTTGGGAATCACGAGTTAACTATTTTTCTTGAGGAATTTGGTGCTATAATTGACTGGCCTTGCAGCCAATGACCCTGTGTCCCTACTCTGGAGGATTCATTTTTAAGGACTTTGAAAGGTTTATGGATTTATAGGAAGAAAATATATCTGAAATTGTGTATAGGAGGAGGGTGAATTTGACTAGATTAGGTGCAATGTATAGTCCTCCTACTGAAAGGGCTAGGTAGACATATCGCATGCGGGCGTTGGTATTTTGTCTACTTAGTCAATTTTTATTTGTGATCGGGGACAACGGTGCTGGATTTTCGTCCATGATTACTGTGGCAGAGCAACTAAAGGTAGGCCGAACTCCGATGCTGTTGTGTGTAGGGGAGATGATCTCCAGTCTGGATGCTGTGAAGAAGGACCCGAAAGGGAAATTTTCGGGGAGCCCCCTACTATTGCAGGTAAAAATATATTTTTAGTCATGAACCAAAGAATTTATTTTTTCCTGTTTATTTTGAGATATTATGACTCTATGTGAAGCAATAATATTTATATAATAACTTGTATGATTATTATAACTGGATTATTATATTAAATTGTAATGAATGTTAAAAGAAAATCGAATCGGCAACACAGACTTGTGCGCTAGACGCGGAGAATTGTGTCCGGCGCACAGCACGGCGTCTGGCGCTGCTACGTTGCGTCGAGCGCACGTTATATTTTCCGATTATTATTGCTCGTTGTGAAGCAATAATAATATATGTGCCATTTAATATTACTGGTTAGGAAGCAATAAGATATACGTTGCATTTATTATTACTCTTTAGGAAGCAATAAAGATTAAAAAAAAGTATTACATGTATTATTACTCTTTAGGAAGCAATAAATATATAAAAAAAAATGATGCAGATTTGGCTGATGGAGCACTTGAGGCTGATTGATCCTCCAAAGAACATGAAGAGGTATAATAAAAAGGGCTTCATCGACAGGAAGAAGATTTTTACTAAAAAACCATTGAGGTCTGTACCCTTTTCTTTGGGGATGACGAGCTGAGTCTCAGGTGCGTAGTGCCATGGTGGAAAATTGGCTCCATGGTAGGTATTAGTGACGATTCTCCCTATGTGCAGTTGTGTAGTCTGTATACCATGACCTTTTATTTTCCTTCGAGAGTATTGAGACAGTATGGGTACCGTCAAATAATTCCTGCAGAGTACACTATTGCACCCAAAATATATGGTCTGACCTGGAGTGGAATTAGGAAGTGGGAGAGATATTGGGGAGAGCGCCCAATTTGGTATACCCAGGAAAGATTAAAAATCTGAGAAGTTGTCTAAGAGTTATATAGTATGGATGCTGACTAGGAACCCTACTATGAGGAAAGAGATGAGGGAGAAGGAATCCTCTGAAGTGACTAAGAAGCGGAAATTTACTCCATGCATCGTGGCGAAAACTTAAGAGAGTTCGAATAATAGGGGCAAGAAACCAGCTGGACACTCATCTGCAGGGAAGATTGCCCAGAAACCTGTTACTAAAGCTTCCTATGTGAAGGAACATTTAGGGCCTAAGGTAGTACATGCGTGGGAAAGACTTGGACCACGGGTGGCACCAACGAAAAGAAGACTACGCTTAGGGGGTGTAGTGATCAGGGAAATGACCGACGCAGGAAAGACGACTCGACAGACAGACGCTCCTACAGGCAACGGGAAGGAACAGATGGTGTATTGGGAAAAGAGAAAGGCGCCTAGACCAAAGCTACAGATGGAAAAGGGATAAACTTTTACAAAGGAAAATGAGGCAGAAAAGGCTGATTAGGGGAAGGAAAAGAAGGATTGATTGCAACAATGCCTTTAAATTATTACGTACTTTTTTGAGTTACTGTTTTTATGTTGATTTATTGCTTTCAATAAGGCTTGCATGCCACATAGTTATTTTATAGAATAGTCATAACCTATGTTTTATGTTTTATTTTTTGATTCAGTAATATTAATAAAAACAAAGTTTATTTTTATTTAGACCGAAGTGAGCCTAAATGTCGTAAAGATATGTTGTCGTATTATTTTTTTAGCATTGTAACGAATGCCGAAAGAACGATCGAAGCATCAGCACAGCAGGGTAGTGCGCTAGACGTATAGAGGCGCGTCTGGCACTAGGCGCAGCTCACGTGCGTCTGGCGACATTTTTTATTATTTTAATTTTGACTCTTATGAACCGAAGGAGGTATTGATTATTGAAGAGGCCGAACCTTGTACAAGGTTGCCTACGTATCCAAATAGGAATCAGGCCGCACGTAGTTCATGCTAAAGAATTGGATTACTTTTACCAATCAAAGAATTGGTTGTGCTTTACACATAAAATTTCTTGAGTTGATCAAGATTAGTTAGATTATGAAATTAAGTGCCATCCATGTCAATAAGTTGAGTTGCTCCTCCAGATAGGATTGTCTTGACAATATACAGACCGGCCCAAGTAGGTCTGAATTTACCTCTGGGATCTAACACATTTTTCCTTAATGCCTTGAGCACTAAGTCACCCTCTTTAATATTTCGGGGTTTGACCTTCTTATTGAAAGATCGTGCAATACGATTTTGATAAACTTACACATGATGCAAGGCAGCTAATCTTCGTTCATCGAGCAATATGAGCTCCTCGAATCTAGCTTTGACCCAGTCAGCTTTGGGATTTGGCTTTCCAAGACAATGCGTAAGGATGGTATCTCAAGTTTAATAGGTTGGACAGCCTCTACTCCATAGACAAGAGAATAAGGTGTAGCTCCAGTAGATGTTTGAATAGAAGTACGGTATCCCCATAAGGCAAAGTGTAGTTTATCTGGGCAATCTTTATAATTTTCGGTCATTTTCTAGCTAATGGCTTTGATATTTTTATTAGTGGCCTCCATAACACCCTTAGCTTGGGGTCTATATGGGGAGGAGCGATGGTGCTTGATACTATATTTTTCATGGACTTATTCACATTCGGCTTGGAAGTGGGTTCCTTGGTCACTTATGATTTCATGGGGTACTCCATAGTGACAAATTATGGTCTTTTCCAGGAAGGCAGCTACATGTTTCGCTGTCAATTTGGCATAGGATGTAGCTTCTACCCACTTGGTGAAATAGTCTATGGCTACAAGGATGAATTCATGTCCCCTAATACCAGGTGGTGTTATTTTACCAATAATGGCAATACCCCAAGTTGAGAATGGCCAAGGTGAACTAAAGGTGTATAACAATGAGGGTGGGACATGTTGCAAGTTAGCGCATGATTGGCATTTTGGACAGGTCTTGGCATAGAGGTAACAGTCTTTCTCCATTGTAGTCCAGTAGTAGCCTAAGCGAATGATTTTCTGGGCTAACATGCGTCCGTTCATGTGCGTGCCACAAATTTCATTATGGACTTGATCCATTACTGTCATGGTGTCTGGTCTATTGATGCAGAGCAAGTGCACACCTTGTGGCGTCCTTTTGTACAGTATCCCGTTATATTCGACATATTGGGAGGACAAGAACCTTAAGGCACGCTGGGCTCTTGTTGAAGCTCCAGGTGGATATTCTTTCTTAGTTAGGTAGTTGAGGATGTCAGTAAACCAGGGTTCAGAAGGAGTTTCATCTGGCTCGGTGTCTAATGTGTGAATATAAAGGTTCTTGCCGTTTCTCATTTTCTGGCATGGTGCGAGGAATCCTAATCATAGAGGCTAAACGAGCCAAAACATCGGCAAATTGGTTTTCTTCTTGAGGAAGGTATGTATATTGTATTTCAGGTTTTTGTTCAGCGATGGCTTCTAGATAGGCTTGGTATTGCAAGAGGCTTTCATTTCTGACTTTCCATCTTTTAGAGATTTGGTTGATGATCAAAGATGAATCACCATATACTCTTAGTTTCTTAATGTCGAGGGATACTGCGGCCTGGAGCCCTATGATGCATGCTTCGTATTCGGCTGCGTTGTAAGTAACGTCGAAGTCGAGCTTAACAGAGAGAGGAGTGTTTTCGCCTTCAGGTGATACCAGGAGTATCCCAACGCCACATCCCTTTTGGTTGGAAGCACCATCGAAGTATAGTGCCCAACTTTCATCTTCCGTCATGAGAAGGTCTTCATCAGGAAATTCATACTCCTCGCGAGATTCATCTACAGGGAAATCTGCTAGGAAGTCAGAAACGGTGTTGCCTTTGATGGATTTATGAGGGATAAATTTTAAGTTAAACTCGGTCAACATTAATACCCAACGGGAGAGTCTACCATTAAGGGCTGGCTTTTTGAATAAGAACTTGAGGGGGTCTAGTCGTGACACTATGTGGATTGTGTGAGTAAGCATATAATGCCTAAGCTTCTTAGTAGCCCAGACTAGTGCAAGACAAAGCTTTTCTAAGGGAGTGTAGCGGGATTCATAGTCCAATAGCTTTTTACTAAGGTAATTAAGGGCGCACTCTTTCCCATCAACCTCTTGTGCCAACATGGCCCCAGCTGCGGTCTTAGTCACAGTCAAATAGAGTCTTAAAGATATGTCAGGCAGGCAGGTGCTAAGACAGGTGGATTGGATAGGTATTCTTTGATTTTGTCAAAGGATTTTTGGCAATCCTCATCCCATGCGGCAGCGACACTCTTTTTAAGCTTTTTAAAGATGGGCTCACACACCATGGTCAGTTTAGAGATGAACCTACTGATATATTGAATTTTATCTAAGAACCACCTTATCTACTTTTCATTTTTAGGTGGAGGCATGGTCATGATAGCTGTTATTTTAGTAGGGTCAATTTCAATTCCTCTAGAACTGATAACATAACCAAGGAGTTTCCCCGAAATGACCCCAAAGGCACATTTTTATGGATTAAGTCTCATGTTATATTTTCGAAGTCTCATGAAGAACTTCTCAAGGGCGGTATGGTGTCCCTCTCTATCTTTGGACATAACTATCATATCATCTACATAGACTTCTACCTCTTTATGCATCATGTCATGGAGAAGGGTAGTCGCAGTTCTTTGGTAGGTGGCCCTAGCGTTTTTTAGCCCAAAAGGCATAACAGTATAGCAAAAGGTCCCCCACGATGTGATGAAGGTGGTCTTTACTATATCTTCCTCGGCTATTTTTACCTGATTGTATCCACAAATTTGAAAGTGACTTTCTAAATATTGTATGTGCCTTCATTCCGTATAATGTATTATGATTATATTGTTGAAAAGCATGACATATGAGTTATAAAGAAAACGAAGCATCAACCTCATGTGGGAAAAGAACTTCATCAAAAGTTCATCATAATCCTCCAGATTATATCAACCAAATATATTTTCAAAATATATACTATATCATATTGTGTTAAATATTATCATATTAAATGTTTTTCTTCTTATATAAGGTACTAAAATAGTACCACATGAGCTTTCTTCCAATTCCGTCTATATGTCAACATTGTGGTGCTAAACTTTTCGACGGTGAATCTACCAAATTATGTTGCAACAAAGGAGATATTCGTCTAGCAAGTAATTTGATACAGCCTGAGCTCTATCGCTTATTTTTATCAGCAGCTGTTGATTTGAAAAACTTCAAACTATATATTGTTATATAATAGTCTATTTTCATTTACATCTTTTGGAGTAAAAAAAAGACGAAGAACTCGCACGAAGAGATCATGGAATATACACTTTTAATGCTCAAGGGAAAGTGTACCATTACATTAACGACCCACTTCTGAATGAACACGCCCCACGGTATCGTCAGTTATATTTTTGCGATACCGAATGGAGATGGAACATCGGGTCCAAAGTTCATCTAAATTACTCCCAAGTGTTATTTCCACTTTGATGCAAGTAATGGAGTCAAATCCGTACGCAACGTTTTTCCGATCTTTAAAAGACCAACATATTAATGACACCAGTTGCATAGTGATTCGTTCAGATCCTAACCACGATCAGCGAACTCATGACACTCCACTTGCATCGCAAGTTGCCGCTATTTGGGTTGAAGATGGTGGTTCGTCTCAACCATTGACTCATGACATTACCGTACGACCACATTCAGGTGCAAGTCAACGTGTATATCACTATTATGGATGTTACGATCCTCTGCAATACCCTGGTATATTCCCTTATGGAGAGATTGGATGGCATCGAAATATATACCGAAGTTCCAGTGATCGTCAACGTCGATAAAGATGTTCTACATTTCCTACCAACGAAGTCTTAACTCAATCTATTGATGATTTAATTGAAGGTCAGGAACAAGGTTTGTCTACTAAAAATTATTTTAATTGCGTTCTTATTATTGAAAAAAACAATGTTATCATTTGACTGCTAAAATATTCTTTATATTAATACAGTTGCTCAATTTTCTTCATCAAATAAAAAGATTTCCTGTAGAGAATATTATTGCTATCAATTCCAAATCTAAATTGGACAAACGTCAATTTTGCTTCGTTGTGGACGATTATTTCAACAATTTATTGTTGACATGTACATCAAAATTGAAATGACACGTCTTAATTTTATAAGGTGCAATCAAGATACTATCTGTGCCGAACTCTATCATGACATAATTGATAGTTTAAATCTCGGATTAACCGAAGGGCCAATACCAGACGTCCTTTTATTCTCCCTCCATCTTTTATTGGCGGTCCACGAGACATGCATCGTAGATATCTTGATGCAATGGCTTTAGTGAGACGTTATGGAAAACCATATTTTTTTCATTAACATGACGTGCAATCCTCAGTGGCCAGAAATTAAAAGAGAATTGGTCCCTCAAGAAGAATCTCAAAATACACCAGATCTTATTGCCCGAGTCTTTAGAGCGAAATTGATGAAGTTGAAAAAAGATATTGTCAACGGAACATTATTCGGTGACGTTGCGGCATTTGTATATGTAGTTATATTTAAAAAACGAGGATTACCACATGCTAATTTTCTTATCATATTGAATTCAAAAAGTAACTCGAAGTCCGGATCAATATGATACTTATGTATGCACCAAAATTCCTGATAGATCACTGAATCCTCATATTTATGAAGCTGTTTTGAAATATATGATGCATGGTCCTTGTGGTAGAGATAATCCGAAAAATGTTTGTATGAGAGACGACAATTACAAGAACAAGTATCCTCGTAATTTTATGGAGATGACAACTAATGGCTGTAATTCCTTTCCCATTTATCGTCGTCGTGATGATGATAGACAAGCTCGAATACATGGAGTATTATTGGATAATCGATGGGTAATCCCTTATAATCCCTTTCTGTTAGCCAAATATGATTTCCATATAAATGTGGAAATTTGTTCGACAATAAAGGCTATCAAGTATTTATATAAATATATTTACAAAGGGCATGATCGTGTATTGTTTGCTATTAACAACGCAAATAATACAGATCGTGCTGATGAGATAAGTGCATATCAATCTGCAAGATGGATATCGCCTCCGGAAGCTGCTTGGCGGATTTTCGGGTTCCTCCTCAATGATATATATCCAAACTTCGTTGCAATGCAAGTACATCTTTCAAATATGCATACCATGACATATAGATTTGAGGAACATCTGGAAAATGTAGCTGGGGATAACAGTAGAAGATGAACCATGTTGACTACTTTCTTTGAAAGAAATCAAACAGATCGAAATTCTCGACTTCTACTATATGAACAATTTTCAAAGCATTATGTTTGGAATCCAAATAAAAATGAGCGATTTTGGAGTCCTCGTCAAAGAGGATTTGCCATGGGACGACTAATCCATGCAAGCCCTGTTGAAGGAGAGAGCGATACTATTTGCTCCTCTTACTCGCTCACATTAGAGGACCTCAATCATTTGAAGATTTTGCTTACTATTAATACAACAAAATGTTCAACATTTCGTGAAGCAGCATATCGACATGGACTTCTTGAAGCGGATGATTCCATAGAAAAATGTATGGAAGAAGCTACACATTTTCAAACACCATTTGTTTTACACAAATTATTTGCCACTTTATTTAACCGAGAAGTCCGAGATCATTATGGGATAAATTCTACTCAGCATTATCAGAGGACTACAGTTACTCTTTTCCGAAAAACGCACGAAAAGTACAATAAATGACACTTAAAAATATTTCTTACTTCAATGAATCAATGGGAAAAAGCTTTGATAGTTTTGACTTCGGAGGACTGAAAGTTGAAGAAAGTTATGAAGAAAAGAAGATGAAAGAAATTGAAGAAGAGCTTCGAATCCCAATCTCTGCGGAAGAGGTAAGTGCTATTAATTTGCTTAACTATGAGCAAAAAATTGTATATGCTAGAATATATGATAGAGTTATTCACAATCAACCCGGAGCTTTCTTTGTTGATGGTCCTGGTGGGACGGGGAAGACATTTTTGTACTCTACATTGCTAGCTAATTTAAGAGCACAAGGAATAATTGCTTTGGTTGTTGCTACATCCAGAATAGCGGCATCTAATATTACGGGAGGTAGAACAGCAAATTCTCGATTTAAAATTCCTCTAGATATTCATGAAAATCAAAACCCCCAAATTTCAAAACAAACTGCAGTTGCAGAGTTAATTCATATGTCAAGATTAATTAATTGGGATGAAGCTAAGCATCTATGGCAAAACGCCAAGCTATAGAACACCTTGAAAGAACATTGAGAGATATATGTTCGAATGACCTGTTATTTGGTGGAAAAAATATTGTGTTTGGAGGTGATTTTAGGCAAGTATTACCGGTCATACCTAAAAGTACTTTACAAAAAGCTATCAATGCAAGTTTTGCCATGTCTCCATTACGGACAATACTTGAGAAAATTCACCTAAAGCAAAATATGAGGGCAATTCATGATCCTACTTTTAATGAATTCCTTCTACGGTTGGGTGAGGGAGTTTTACCTTATGAAACGGAAGATATATATCACTACCTAAATCAATTGTGATACCTTATCACAATGAAACTCTCTCTGTTGATCAACTAATTGATGCCATATATCCAGATATTGATACTATGAACACACGTACATTATCTATGGCAGCAAAAGCTATTTTAACGCCAACAAATGAAGACGCTAAAATTATTAATTCAAGTTTAGTCCAAAGGCAGCCAGGAGAAGCATACAAATACAGAAGTTTTGACGAAGCTAGGGGTAATCCAACGGATGATTATCCAATTGAATTCCTAAACAGTCTTTTACCAAATGGTTTTCCACCACACCATTTAGTTTTGAAAAAGAATAGACCTATCATACTTCTGCGTAATCTAGATCCAATTTCGGGACTTTGCAATGGCACCAGGCTGGTTTATAAAGCTTTCTTCCCTAATGTTATTGATGCTGAAATTATTGTGGGACATCACAAAGGCGAACGTGTTTTCATACCACGTATTCCATTACGACCATCCGTTGTGGATAAATATCCGTTTTATTTCAGGAGGAAGCAATTTCTCATTCGACTTAGTTTTGCTATGACAATAAATAAGGCTCAAGGTCAAACTCTTGACAAAGTTGGTATATATCTGCCACATTTAGTATTTTCCCATGGGCAACTTTATGTTGCTTTATCTCGTGCAAAAAAAAAGCTCCGACATTCGAGTTGTTATTAAACCCATTGAACGGTATACAAGTAGCGACAGGGAAACACAAAATATTGTATGTTATGAAGTTTTACAACATGCTGGAATTATATAAAGTGTTAGTGTTCACTTGTTTACCATATTAAATTTAAAAAATAATCTCCTTTGATATAACTGTAAATTAAACTTAGTTAAATTTAATAGTGCTATAAATATTTTTGTACTCATACTACTATTTATGTTTTATATTTAAATTTTTGCGAATAATATGCTTACACGATATTAATATATATTTTAGTTTATATTGCAAGGACGTTGTGACTATGGAAAGAATTGCACTTGGTGATCTATCTGACCAAAGTCGTAATTTTACGACTACAGTTGTCGTCCTCCGAAAACAACCTCCAAAAGACATCTCGTTCAGGAACTGTAAAGATGCAAAATCTTGTATTTGAGTACGAGAAACATTTATATTATATCATTTTGTGAGCAAGTCATATTCAGTACAAAAATTACTTTTCATAACACTGAAAATGTTAATTTTATATTTAGGGTATACAAATGAGAGCGACAATATTTGAACAAGATATTGATCTCTTCAAAGATACACTTCATGAAGGAAAAGAATATGATATAACAAATCCACTTGTCAGTCGAATGCCTGACTATATCATCAGAGATGAGCAACAATATGAGATGACCATCAAATCAACAACAAGAGTAACTGAAACTCGATCATCCATACATAATCGAATAAGTGAACCGTCCTACTGGGTATCACTTGATGCGGTAAACGATTATATTGGAAAAAGCGATAGAATTGGTTAGTCATTAATTGTTTTTACTACTAATTATATTGAAAGTAATATTTGTTACTGATGACTTTAACAATTTTATGGTCTATTGGATTATCTCATCAATTGGATCTGCAGATATTGTTGGTATCGCTATCCATGTACATGAAATAAGGACGGTGTCTTCTCAAACAACGGGATGAACTTATGATATACGTGATATTGAGTTGACAGACACATCGTAAGTTCATAATTTCAACAATATAAATCATTATGAAATTAGTCAATTCAATAACAATGTTATATATGAGCATTATATATTATGACAGGTTAACACCAATAACGTTGTCAGTGTGGAACACTCTTGCTACGCATGAAGCTGAACAGATTGCTGAAATAATCGATTCACTCTCTGCAATTCAAGTTACACGTGTTGTAGCAAAAAAAATTAATGGTATTCCATTTCAATTATATTAACATTCAAGTATTTCATTTAGTTTTCAATATGATGATATCATTGTTATCATTATGTTATGATTATTAGTTTGGAGCTTCTTTTGTTCGTATTTTTGTTATTGTTAAAACAACTATAAGTATACTAATATGCTTTTATAGGAGCGAAATGGAACAGCTCACCTCTTTCCATTATCAAAACAAACACTGATTCACCAACTACATTTGCTTTACAAAACTGGTATGTTGAATAAAAGAGTAAACATAAATTAATTATTACCAACATAATCTAATTTTACACATAATTTTGTTGTAGAATTGTCGAAAATACTCAAAAAATTTACGAGCTCAGAACATCTATTGTTACTCAGAGCAATGAAAGCACAAAGCAAAATGGAAGCTCAAATATTTTGATCAGCTTAATACCAGAACAATAGGTTATATTATAATTTAAATATAAATTTATTTCTTATGTTCTTTATTCTAGTTGTATTTTTCGTAGTAGTTTTTTATTTGATTTAATTTCCTTGATATCAAGCTGGAAAAACTGTGCGTCTTAAAGGAAATATTAAAGAAATTTTGAACAAGCATAGTCTAATATATGATTCTTGCAACATATGCAACAACAAATGTAATGCCGACATCGGGGAGGAATTTATCCTGTTCTATTTCATCTACTCCACATGCTTGCAATGTACCAACCCCGGTAAATTTCTACATTGTTTTTCACTATTTTTTAAAATTTTATATAACCATATAGTACTCAACTTATAATAAATCATATCAATTCACTACATATGTATCTTATATGTTGATGTTGAAGACTCCAACGGTACGGCACCTATGACATTCTTTGGTCCTCATGCAAAGTTCGTCTTAGACAAAAAAAAGCGAATGATAATTTCATATTACATAATATAAGTATATCAATAATAAATATTAATTACATTTATTCTAATAGGAACGACGAACATTTATTGAAGAAACTGGCGAAAAGTTAAAAGACAAATATTTCAGCATAGAATTGGCTATATACATGCTTGGAGATAACAAACAACTACGCTGGAGAACTAAGGAAATTACATATTCCACCGTTTGAATACTATATCTATAGTGTAAACTACTTTTTAATATCCATTGTATAATAAATAATATAGACACTATTACACATATTGTAAAATATCATGTAATTTATTCGTGTAATTGCATTTCATATTAGTTGTTGAACCCTAAAATATTTAAATACAATGCACTTTAAAAATTTTACTACATATTTTTTATTATATCAAATATCATAAGTATACAGAAAAATTAAATATAAATTAAAATTTATTGAAGTTGATATAATAAAAAATGTGTATATAAAAGAAGATTATTATAATAGTTCTACAAAAAAAATTAATTTATTTAAGAACATGTTACTTGTTATCTTAGGCCATAAATGTTATGCCACGTAAATTTCCTATATACAGTCCACATAAACTGTAACACCCCGTAATTTTCACCCTTTATATTTGGTGTTTGTTTACATTAAATTGATATTTTTTTGTAAAAATAAATAATTTATTATTTAAATTATTTTGGAATGTGTTGTGAAAATGTGTATATATATTTATATGTGTATATATATTATTTAAATTAAATTGATATTTTTTTGTAAAAATAAATAATTTATTATTCAAATTTCTCTTACCGTTTTTGACCATCTATATTTATAAATATTTTTCTTTTAATATTTTTATTTTTCATGCTAATCCTTGTTTAGCCTTTAATTATGGTAATAAGTTTTGTAGTCTTTGAAAATAAAAAGTACTTTAATGAGTTGTCTTGGTGTTAGATTGAAATGTAGACGCAAACTATTTTGTTTTAAAGGTTAGCATTCAACAACTTTTACTTTACTTACTTTTCTTATTAGCATTATTTTTTCGAACTCAAATACGTGAAAGGATCTCGTCTACTATTTGTTGTTTCTTGTTTAAATATTTAGTGCTTTCTCATTTCATAGCAAAATTTTGGTTGTTTTCTTTACTTCTTATTTAATTATCTGACTTTAACTATTTTGTTTTATATTCTTTGGAAAGGAAATTTATATACTCAGTCTAAATTTTAAACTTATTTGAGTTGATATTAAGTCACAATGGGTGATTCCTTTGACTTGTATGTCAATTTGATAAGTCTAAATTTTAAACTTGTTTGAGTTGATATTGAGTCATAATGGGTGATTCCTTTGACTTGTATGTCAATTTGATAAGTTGACACATTTTATCTGTTTTGATTTAATTTCCTTTTTCAGTTGATATTAAGTTTATATTGGGTGATTCCAGTAAACTCTAATGTCGATTTGATAAGTTGGCTTTCAAATATTGTTTTGTTGATACTAGATTGCAATGGGTGGTTCCATGCACGTTTGTGTCGACTTGGCAAATTTTATAATTGTTGTTAATAATTTATTACTTTATCGCCTATTTATTATTAGTGTTTCGTCGTTGTAAAATTTATTTTAAAATAATCAATTTCTTTGGTGAACTTTAAATTTCATATATATGTTTAGGAGGACGTACGCTCTTATAACATATGTCATGACTTGTGCTCGTAAGTGTTATTTTAATAAAGCAGCTAGCTACTCTTTATTAAAGTGTTCTTATCTCTTTAAGTGGAGTATAAGCCCGTGTGGTTACCTCTATTTAAATTGGTTTGGCTATCTATTTACGAACTTTTTCTTCTTCGTTTCTTTTCTCAATATATTTATGTATGATCGGATTTATTCTTTTATAATTTTACATAAATATTTATTGCTGCTTCTTTTGCAAAATTACCTATAGTTTATTGTGCAAAAGTTTTTACCTTAAACTTTCTAATACTTGTCTTTGGTTCTTTCACATTTTATAAAATGATTGTTGTTACCGTGCTTCTTTACTATACAACTCTCTTGGTCTTCCAAAATAAAATATATATTATTTGAGTTATCAAATTTTATACCTGCAAAGTTGTTTAGTTCTTAACTAAAATCCATCGATTTCAGTTTTCTTAATGTTCTTTATCTAGAGTATTTTCTTTGGATCTCTTGGTTGTTTTGAAGTTTCGAGGACGAAACTCTTTTAAGGGGGAGTGATTGTAACACCCCGTAATTTTCACCCTTTATATTTGGTGTTTATTTACATTAAATTGATATTATTTTGTAAAAATAAATAATTTATTATTTAAATTATTTTGGAACGTGTTGTATATATATTTATATGTTGTGATATATTTATATATATTTATTTTAAGTTGTTAGTTATTTATTATTCGGTATTAGATTATTACGCTAGGAATTATTTAAAATACCTTTTGAAAGAAATTATTGACGAAATTTGACAAGAAAATAATGGATACATGCTGTGTGAATATTTTATAAAGAAAAATAATTTTCGTCTGATTTTTAATATTAATTTGATTTAATTGGTATTTTGTGCGTTTTTGGCTTAATTGCATAATAATTATTAAACCAATGTTATAATTGCGGAAATTATTTTTCGTGGATCATGTTGTATGTGTAGTATGTATTTAATGCCTTAGAATAATTTTTGCATACTGTTTATCAGTTTATTTAATTAATTTATCTGTTTTTGCAATTTCGAATCTGTCAGTATATAAATCATCAAAATTATTTTTGGGGTCCTAATAATTCATTTTGTTGTATATTATGTATTTACATGAGTTTATTCATGTTTTTTAAATTTTTGGTAATTTTTGGGCGATGATTTTTATTTTTAATTATTATATTGGCTTTATAGAGTATTCTGTAAATTAACGTTTAAAAATACTTTAAAAGCCCGAAAATTAGAAATAAAATTTGTACCATGTCAGTAGTGCCATAATCGTCGTATGATAATTTTTGTGTGATTTAACTGCTCGAACTTATTAGTTTAATAATTATTATTGTGTTTTTTGTTGTGAAATTGAGGATACTCTTTTAAATTATTTAAGAGCTTGTTAATCAGAAATAATTTGCAATCTATTATGTTCTTGGTTGCTGTTGTTCAGTAGGTTGCAGTAAGTATTATTGGGTATCCTTATGTTTATGTTTGATTTATGAAAGAAAATGATTAATTGTTACTACTCTTTTATTGAATAAGCCTTGGAGTTAATTAGTGATGTATTTTTGATTGAATTGTTGGTGCTGTAAAAACTAGTTTAATATCATTGTTGATGTTTAGAAATATTCAATTGTTTATTGTGGGAGACATTTGTTGAAAGTTTATAAGTTATTATTTTTGAGGAATTATGAAGAGTTGTTTTGATGAATTATGGGTATAAGGCCGGGTGGCATCCCTTTTTGATGAATATTTTAAGATGAATGATATTTTAATGATATGCATGATTTTATTTTGAGATAAGAATATCCGGTGGGATAGATGTAGTCCCCGGTGAAGAACATGCCAACCACCTGGTTTGCGAACTAGGGGTACACCTGGGTTAATTGTTGTCGTCCGAGAGGTCAGGGAGTTCTGCGTGTTCTACCCTGCATCGGGAGTTTGGCCATTCTTAGACACAGGCAGTGGGGAACGTAAGCCCATAGACTGACCTGGAGATTGCGATCTGACAAACCTTAGGAAGTGAATTGCGATTCACTGGCGTTCGGTTTCTGACTCAATAACTTGTTGTATCTTTGTTTTATTATTATTTAAGCATTCTAGAATTGATTCGCTCACTATATCTTGTTTACTTGATGTTGATGATCATTTGTATTACCTATGAGCTTTATGGTTTTTAGACGCATGTTACTGTTATAATGATTGTATGATTTCCTTTCTTATTAATCTATATCTGAATCATGCTTTGATTTCTTTTGTTCTGGGAGAACTACTAGTTACTCCCCACTGATTGTGGATTGTTGTTATATATTTTGCAGGTTATGTTGATGGGAATCTTCTTTGGTTTTGGGCTCAGGTTGAGATGTGAGCATTAAAATGTTAGATGGTTTAGGCCTAGACTTTTAGTTAGTTGAAGAGTTAGTTTTTATCTTTTGGATATTACTCTAATTAATTTAATTTATTTGTACTATTTACTTATGTTGGTTTATCACTTAGTTATTTAAACGCATTTCTTGTAGTAGTGACATTCCCAGAAGACGATGTTTCCGCCATCGTCCTATTAATACTATTATTATTTATTTCTTTTCTGCTTTGAAATTCTGGGGTGTTACATAAACACTCATGACAAATCATATCAACATGAATCTTTCAACAACACGTGTTATCGTACATATATGGATTTAAAGCAAAATTTATGACAAATGTCATATTGCATGGTACATTTATTATGAAGTTGGTACTCAATATATATTAACACACACACACACACACACACACACACACACACACACACACACACACACACATACACACACACAAATACTACCACAACTTCGAAAATATTGTTACTTATAATGGGCGAAACACACCGGATAATGGAAGCGAATATCAAGATAATTTTGCGTGACATGCTGATACAACTTAATTTACCAGCAGCATACTACATAATTAATTCTGTCACTGATGACGTACTGAAAGCATACATTGGAATTCATGGAGTTCTAAAATTTCCACAGACATTAAGATTTATCAGAATGACTTCCACAGAGGTCAATCTTTCACAGCAAACTGCAGCTCGACAAGCCATTAACTTTCTTCGAGATACATACAATCATGACATTGCAGACTACAATTATCATCAGATGAAATTATTGGAAGATAATCACCAATGCTTACATCTATACAACAACATATATTAGAAACTCTTTGTGTTATTACATAATGTATTCAAATTCAAAATTAGAATCTATGTAATCAGCTATGTTTCAGTATCTCTGTAAGATATGGTAGAATATGTATTTATCTTTTTTTTACAAGTATTAATATATCTCTGTTATGTTTTTCTTAAGATCATATTGTTTTATTTACTACATCCATATTATATCACAATTAAAGTTGTTTAACAAATATTATTATATGAAAATCACAACAGATTGATTTATTTATCCATCCTAAATACAATATTATAATAGATTAAAAAATCTATGTATACATACATCATATACGGATAACTATTAACATTTTACTTAAATCAAAGTCCTTCAATACTATGACACCTTTTCGTAGCTGACCAACTGATTGACATATATAGAACAAATGTGCAGACACGTATAATAAAAATATACATTGAATTAACCACCTATCTTACACGTATTTTCATAGACAACTACATTGGGACACGTAGATGAAAAAAGTTTGTACATAGTCTACATTTCACGAATTTATTTGATATCTTTTTGTAATCTATAAATACAAAAAAAACAAGCATCAATAAGTACAATAGTTTGGCCCTTACATAGTAAGAATATACTCATATAGCTCACATATCTTGATTCTCAAATACTACATGCTTAAAATTGATTACCACTCTCTTTTTCTATTTCAGTATCAATGGAAGAACCACGTCGAGTAATTGAGGTAAATATCAAAATAATATTAAATGATATATTAATGCAGTTAAGTCTACCACAAGCAGATTTTGGTATTCACGCGGCAATTCATGATAAAATAGAAGCATATGTGGATCTTCATGGAATTTCAAACACTTTTGGACCTCTAAGATTTGGTGGATCATCATCGACACAACTAGGTCCTTCACAACAAAATGCAGCAAGAAAAGCAATTAAATTTCTTGAAGAAATATATAATACTGAAGTTGCAGTTTTTAACTACTATGCGTTCAAAACACTGCAACATACAAATCGCGCCTACTTGAAGAGCATAATGACTACGTCCAAGATCAAAGATAAAAAAACTTCACCTTGCTATCTTTTTGAAAAGTATATATTACGTGTAAAATAATATATCATAGGAGTGTAATATATTAATTTATGTTTTTTTATCTTTGATGCTTATATCTTAGTCTATATGTGTACCTATAAATAATGAATTATATATATATATATATATATATATATATATATATATATATATATATATATATATATATATATATATATATATATATATATATATATAGAAGTGAGTTCATATGAGAATGCATACTTACATGATAAATGAAAATGGATTTTACGCGCTATAACTCTAATGAACAAGTGATGCAACTCTAATGAAAAAGTGATGCAACTCCAAAAAAAATTCGAATTTTTTTTTTGTTTTTTGGGCTCGAAGTTTTTTTGGGGGTATAACTCTAATGAACAAGTGTTGTAACTCTAATCCAATCGTGTGGTTGAGATTCATTCTCAATTCTCATGTGATCCTGCCCCTATATATATATATTATATGCAAAATATTATTCTAGAGTTGAGGTTATTGTTATAAATTCATGTTGATATATATATATATATATATATATATATATATATACATATATCGTAGCACGTGGTGGTCCAACTAGTATATATATATATATGTATATGTATATATATGTATATGTATATGTATATATATGTATATGTATATGTATATATATATATGTATATGTATATATATATGTATTTGTATATATATATGTATATGTATATGTATATATATATATATGTATATGTATATATGTATATATATATGTACGTATTTGACAATAGATCATTAATATATTTTAAATTTCGTTATATCCATTACGATTTGAAAGGTGGTATTGGGTGGTCATAGCAATTTATAAAGGAAGACTCATGCTTGTTGATAAAGTCTCATTATCATAGGTATTGACATGCACCTTTACAGTTTTATGGTACAATACATTATCATTACCACCATTTATGACCACTAAACGGGTTGTTAATATTAAGCGTAGACAGGGAAAACAAGTTAATGAGGCGGTGAATCAATTTTGGTTCAATTTTTTGGATTGTCCATGTAGTATAAGTTTCATCAATTAATCTACTTAATATTAACATTCTTTCCCATTAATAAGTTGTGACATGAAAACCCTTGCTTTGATTATGTGTCACAGTTTTTTTTTTATCAACGCTGCACTTTTTTTGCATGTAAATTTGGTAATGATTAATGTACTAGGATTTAAAAGTCAATAAATGTTTTATTTTATTTTATTATATTTTTTAACCTAATCTTTATGTATAACATGTTAAATCTTAGATTTGTAAAGGTTTAAAAGACTAAACTTTAATCATATAATATAAAAAAAATGAATTTGGATTTCGTCTTTTAGTTATATCGATAGATTTTGATTATCTAAGTATACTTGTATGATGTATATGTTAAAAAATTCTACTAATGTACATTGAATTTAAATATTATTGCTAGATCGATGTGAACTTAAAGAATTCTCAACGTCTACCCCAATTATCAAATGAGTCAAATGATTTTGTCAAACTAATAAATTCATGGAAAAATTAACGTGAATAATCCCAAATTTCACCCATCTTCTCACAATAATCCCAATTTTGGATTATTCCAGAATAATCTCAACTTTTGAGGGGACCTTCTCAAAATAAGCCAAACTATCCTTTTTCTTGCCCACACTAATCCATTTTAGGTCCATAATATATTGAAAATTAATAGTTCGGATTATTTTGAGAAGGTACTCCCTAAAGTTGGGATTCTTCTTAAATAATTCAAACTTAGCTTGGGATTATTTTGAGAAGATTGGTGAAAGTTGGGAATATTCATGTCAAATTTTCCTAAATTCATAGGTCTACATGATTAAATTAGCAAACCTAATAAATTAAGATTTATACTCTTACCCCCTATTTGTTTAGGGGTCATAAATGATGATAGTTGTAATGCATTATTGTGTAAGTTTGTTAAGTAAATCCTATGATATTACCTATAGTAATGTTACTCCCAAAATTTCCATTTCTTTCCCTAAATTTAAGTATTATCCTTACCACTTGGGAAGGTGATATTGGGTGGCTATGTCAATTTATAACGGAAAATCCATGTTTCGTTACAACTAGTACTATGAAGCATGAAAGATCTCTATTATATAAGCCAAGGGGGGAGCAATGGTGTCCCCCTAGGCATTTACATAATTGCCCCCAAAAAAAAAAAAATCGTTACAGCTCCAGCCATCAACACTAAATCAACAGTAAATCACGCATAAACTTGCCAAAATAATTTCAATCATATCTCTAAAAACCCAATCAACTGATATAATTTCCAATAAAAAAGATTCATAATCAAAATTTTTCCCAAATTAATACCACATAAAAATAACAAAAACGTAGGACCTTCTCATTACATACAACTCAAAATCGTATTCACGGTATTCTAAACAATTACAAACACAAACTCAACACAAAATCAGTTACAAACACAAACTCCACAAAAAATCAGTTTTCTTCATTACTTGGAGCTTCAAGTCAGTCTCAAATTTGCAGTAATTTCACCGTTAATCAGGTACGCAGATTGTAAGTTGAAAATAAGAGTATGTATAATGTTCTATATTGAGTAAATCTTAAGAATATGTACAATGTTTCAGTAAATTTTAAAAAAAATATATAATTGAAACTCAAATTGTGTATGAAAAATTTAAAAGTTCATTTCAAATATAATTGAAATTGAAAGTGTTAACATTTAGAAAAAGAGAAATTTTTTGATATGAGACTGATGAACAACTATCGAAATTCTTTGTGAAATCAAAATTTAAAAGTTAGACAAGGGGAAAAAAACTGAAATTGGTGCATACTTTCCGGATAAAAATTTGGGATCATAGAGAAATTACTGATATCTAGATTTAAGCAATTACCTTTCTTTGTTAGAAAATAAAATAGACCCAAGAATTAGATCTAAAGTGTAGTGCATGCCTTCACTCTGCCGCGACATCTGCCGCCTGTTTCGCCGGAATATCCATCGCGATCGCAGGAATATCCGCCACGTCATCTTCCGCCGGAGATGTAACCTCCGCGACCTCCGTCGCTGCTACCACCGCGGTAAGACATCGGTAATGTTAGATGTGATGAATGGAGGTTCAGGTGAGAGGAGAGAGAAAAAAAGAGGGTCGAAATTGAAGCGAAATAGAGGATGAATCTGAAGAGTATCAGATTTCTGGGTTGGATAACACTCATAACAGAACAGTTACAGTTTAAGAGATTTATTTTTCGGTGCCTTTTTTTTTAGTGAGAGGAAGAGAAAAAGAGGTAAGAGAAAACTGTGAGGTTCCATATTTGTTGACATCTATTGTTTATCTTACTATTATATTAATTGGTACAGTGTTTTAGTGGTATAGTGGATATTCTGGGATAATGTGACAATTATGTGTATTATTCTGGGATGATCCGCACCACTCTATAGTTGTTTACTAAAGAATAAGTATCTTGAAGAAGCCTTATTATATAAATACACTTATACAGAAAATACATTAAATAAAATATATAGCCACTTCATCCTCTCAAATTTTGAAAAAGACATGCGGGTTATATATTGGTAAATGTCAGTATGTCACACATGAATTTTTCAAATGAAATTTGCATTTTGGCAGATTTGTTCACATCAATATTGAGTTATCTATATTATTAGATAATTTATGTAAGGTATTATAATTATCTCTATTATTATATAAGAGAAGGGGGGAGCTATGGTGTCCCCAAATGAAGAGACTATTTTACCCCCCTCCTCTCTAAATTACAAATTCACTTACAAACCAAAGGGGGCTTCAAACAAAAAATACCGAAAATAAAATTATAACAATCACTCACAAGTCAACTAAAATCATAGAATTGCATAATTTACGTTATACAAATCACTCAAATGATGAAACTTTACAAAAACTAAAAAGTTCACTTACAAACTACAACCAATACACTACAACGTCAATACATACTCACAAAAACATTCACAAAAATTTGACTTGAAATCAAAGTGTTCACTTTCTTCACAATCTATGAAGTAGTGTACTTAATTCAAAAATCAACTAAAAAAATTATAATATTAGAAATCATAAATAAATTCAATAAAATTTCTATTTTGTTCATAGAATTTAACTTTGAAAAGTATATAAAAAAAAGACAGGTGAGAGACTTAAGTGACATAGAGTAAACCAATCAAATTTTGCAACTAAAAACAATTATACTTCGTATGTCTAATGTTCAAATTTTGACTCTTACTTATGTCGAAGAAAACCGAGTTTTTGTCTCGAAAAAAATCCAAGCACGCATCGCGTGCAAAAAATGCTAGTGTGTTTTAATGGAGTGAACAGAGATGGTGATGTTATTACTTATTTGATGTAGGAAAGAAAAAATGGGTCCTAGGTCTACTATGCCCAGTCAAATTTTGACATTAAAAAAATATGTCTTTCATTAAGTATTATATATGTTAGGTTTGATTTTAACACATTATAATTTTTTAAGACATATTTTAAGATAAGGCTAATTGAGTCTGATAAAACTGGTGATACATCATTTATGATATTAGAACGGGAGGTTGGAAAATGGGTCAACAAGTCTGCTGTTAAGTAGTTAGAGTTGCAAGAAAAGGTATTATTTTTCATCATAAAGAAGACATTGTATTTTAGAGATGGTATATTTTGAAAATATTTCGCATGACTTAAGACTAAATTGACAATGCTCATTCTCGTCCTTATTAGAATGGTGACAAAGGAAGGTTTTCTAGAGGAATTTAAGGCTGTTTTGGACATGAATTATCTTGTTAAGGTGGATGTACAGTATGATAAATAATCTAAATCACAACACTCTATATATATATATATATGTATGTGTATAAGATGAAGATCCCTTGCAAGTGAGGGGAGGGGGAAGAATTTGGGGATCCCACTTTACAAGGGGCAAGAATCAATCGCGTGTCATAGGGATGAAAGGAGGGCGTCCAACCTATGAGGCCAACCTTGTTCTTACAACACTGTTTAAAATATTGTTAACACGATGATGCTCAAACTATTAACAAGTTGGTTGGGATATTATTGCTTGCATATCAATATAGTATACATTGTTTTTTACTCTTTCCTATTTTTTTCTTACTATCTAACTATATACAATAACAAGACAAATGTTTTCTAAAAAGGTAAACTAAGGCTCAAAGTGTTAAGGATATGGAAGGGATAAGTATGGGCATCATTATCAAGTTTTACTTATTTTATTTTTTTATTCTTTTAATTTGTTTGTTATGGATTATTAGATTTTGATGGATTTAACTTTATATTTTTGCGTTTTGTGTGAATATTTGGATTTTTAAGTTATGAATGATGTTAGTTAGTTTTATTTTATGTTTATTGGTTATTGTTTGTTTATATTAGTTTTTAGACAAAAACTTTACTAACAATATTACTGAAGCGAAAATATGCTCATAACAAGCAAAGAAAAGGTGGTAAATATACCCTAAACAAACTCATAAATTGTGGATCAATGAAAGGACCTTTGTTAGACCTACTATAGCCAATTTGAATAGAACATGCATAGGATGACAATTATTGCAGGGTCAGGAGAAACCAATAATTAATTACTTCCATCTATACATTAGATGGCTTCATAGTCTTGAATTATACAACTAAAATGAGCAAGTGTTACTGATAGAGTATACAACTAATGTGTAATGTATGATGCAAAACAAAGGGTGTATGAGATTCATAGGCCAGGTTGTAAACACTTCTCAAACATTATACCATTAGCAAATTAGATTTATGTTGAAAAAAGAATTTGCAATAATAATTCATGAGCAATAATCGTCCACCAAATTTAGGCACAATTAGAAGCCAAAATAAGAGAAAGAACAACAATTCAATTTTTCAGAATGTAAATCATACAATCTCTATAGTTAATCCTAGCTTGCTAACATCACTAGAAGCACTCTAGTTTCATGAAACACACAAAACAAAATGTCTAAAAACTTCATAAATTTAGAAAATTAGATAAAATACAAAAATGGGATGGAGTGCGGGCGAAAAATAAAGAGTGAAAAGCAAAGGAAAACCACTACATGTTCCATCTAAAAAAAACTTATATCTACAACCATAAATAGACTTTATGTTGGGAGTTGAAAACCCTAGTAACTATAAATATGCACTCAATAAAGTTGAAATATAAATATACTAATTAATTACTATTAAATGCTCTCTCCTTTTCTTTTTAATTTACTCGCTTTATATTGGGAGAGAACCAAGGAGAAAGTCCAAAAGTTTGAGGGAGAAACTGAAAAGATAAAGAGAGAAATTATAAGGTGGGTTAATATATTAAAAAGTGGACCATATGGGTGCAAAAAGAGGACAAAAATGGAAATGCTATCAAAGATATAAAAATAATAATAATGTATTAGTTAAAAAGAAACGGAGAAAAGAGGAAAGTGTGTAGATTAAAAGAAACAGAGAGAGTAGATATGAAGGCTACACCTAAAGGAAAATGGTGAACATATATGGAAAAATTGCTTTGGTAGGATACTTTTAACATAATAACAGCAGTTCATCTATATATTAAATTCGATTAATTTTTTATTAAAGTTTTGTAGATTTTTATTTCTGACAATGTATAACTTTGTACCTAACTATCTTAATTATTGAGCTCACATAGTAAAGGAGCACTAGATTGCCAGATATATATGTAAATATATGATCAATTTATTTTGAAGAATACTTGTGCTTCCTTCTTATTGTATTCCATTCATAATTATACTAGACTATGAAATCAATTATTTAATGTGTTAACTTTTGTTTCGGTGTTGAAACGGTGGCGGACACTGAAATGTCCGTCAGTAATTAAGTGGGCGTGCGGAACTGGAAGTCTGCAAGGAAGACAAACGTAAACTACCCTCGGGGGGATGCGAGGAAACCCCTTCCGACGCTCAAGTCAGTATGTGTCCGATAAGGATTTGTAGAGTGAGAAAGTAGAGAGAGAGAGAAACTCTGAGTGTGAGAGAATGTACCTGCAGAATAGTACCATTTGGCTATTTATAGTAGTACTATTCATCTGACAGGATGCGTAATCCTTTGACACGTGTATGACTGCGATGAGTTTGACTGGAGGGAAGATTCCCTTGTTTTGTCCTTTAGTGTGGCCGCGAGCGCCATCTCGGCCTGTTTATTAGGAATGGCTTGGATCTTCTTGGTGAGATCGCGTCTCTAGTTGCTCATGTCGGCCACATAAAATGTGTCTGACACCAAGCTTAGATGTACACATACAACTTTTTATTCAATAATTATGTAATCATAGGTTTATTCATACTGCTGATTACTACAACGTTAAGTTTGTTTATTGGTAATTTGTGTAAATCATAATATTGCTATTTTGAATAATTTAAAAGAACATGAGATATGGGTCTAATATTTAAAAAATAAAAATGTTCTTTTTTATTGGTTAAACATTATACGATTATTAGATGAATGTTGTTTTGATATGAAAACTTGAAGAATTCAAAAGATCATTAGAGTTGGGTTTTATTATTAAAAATTTGAAATGTTTTTATTTATTGGTGAAATCAGTGGTTGAAGGTACATTATTGTTTTAAAATGAACCATTTGAATAACTTAAAAGAACATGAAAGATAGTTCCTTTTATTAAAATTCAAAGATGTTCAATTAATTGGATTTAATGTTCTTTTTATTAAAATTGATATTCGTTTGCATGCTAGTTGTATATTCATGGTCACACATTTGTTCTTATTTGACCTCGTCTTAACTTGTATGGACGGTACAATGGTACATACATGTGCACTATCTACACGTTGTCAAATTTCCTATAGTGTTCAGCCTATGTTGATGGATCGCAACCAAAACACCTCCACCTTATATCTTAGAACGTCCAACGTTCATGATTTAGACATGTCGGTGGGTCGATTGATTTATTGGCTTTACTCTTTAGGATGGTTTTGGTTTTGGAAAAAGGGTTGTTTCCTCCAAAGATGATAAATTTTGAGAGGATGTGTCAACCTTCGTTATTGTTTATGAAAGTATAGACTACTTTAATCGGAGTCCTAGTTATGAATAATATTCCATATAATTCTTGAAAATGAATCAGGGAGTAACTTTGTAAATTTCATTTATTTTGAATCAAAAGAACTGGGTTGGGTCATACTACTCTAAACAGTAGGTCTTGGCCTACTGTGCCCTTGGCTTGTGAAGTACTAACCCAACCCGACTCATTGAACAGGTCTAAATGCATCTAAAATTCAGATAAGTTTGTTACTAATTTAGTCCCATTTCGCATTGTATGCATAATTGGTAAGTCTAACAAAATGAAATGGTTTACATAGATAACTAAATTAGACTACAATAAAATTTTCAAAACAATGCTTATTCCTTACCAAACTATGCTATTCCAAATGCATCTTTAAGCGTTTTTGTTCTCTTGTCCTAGCACCATTGCAGTAGTCTTTGCTTTCAAACCTTACGATGTCTAGAGCTTCTCAATTTTGTCTGCCACTTCACTTTCCCCCGCTAACACCTCTTTGTTCAACAATTCTGAAATCCTTTCAGCTAATATCTGCCTTGCTTGGGGGCAAACTCCAGTTTCCCCGATGATCGAATTCAGTATCTCTTCTGGCAAGGTTTTGTTCTGTATCACTGCGAGCCCGTCTTTTTGAATGACATTATGCTCAGAAAATGCAATCTAGAGTAAAGATTAGAAAAAAAAAGGAGAAACAATGTAAATTCATCTTCCCAAACAATGTAAATGCAAACTAGTGTGTTTGAAGAGCTGGAATACTAACAGTAAATTTCCCATCAGGTGATTGTGTAAACAGAATACTTTCCCCAGGCTAAAATTTCTTGTCATCGAAGGTCTCAAGATATATCTGAACTGCCTTGGCTTCTTCGTCAGTGTAAATTCTGATGTCTTTCCAACGTTCGACAAAAGTTCGTGCCATGTTTACCGAGTATTGTTGTCCTGTCAGTGGCTGAATCATGGTGATCTGGGTGAACTTCTCAAATGGACCTAAAAGGAAAAGATATGGCAATTTCAATTGCTTCCTCGAAGTAGTGTACTGTTCAGCTGAATCGTCATATGATCCTCGAAGTAGCCAAATTTTAAAGATGAAAGATTCAATGCATATTCAGAGGAGGATGTTAGTTGGGGCTTGTAGGGGTCTAACTCTCGATAAATGTGTGTGTATATATATATATATATAATAAATCTTGAACCTTGTAACATAATGATTTAACATTTGACTTTCAATTTAGAAGTTAGGTATTTGATACTTGGCCCGTTACAATACTAAGCCTAAATTTGCATTTCATATTTTGATACAAATTCTTATTGACTAAAAATGCATCTCCTCAAAGAGTCATAGGTAATAAGTTACTGTTACGAGTATAACCCATATGTGAGTTGGGAATAGTTGTCCAACATTGAAGAAATAATAGACAGATAATGACTAACATATAGATTGTTGGGTTACTCCACCTAACCAATTGGTTTTAGGATGAAACTGGTCTGCCAACCGTGTATGTGGTCAAAGTCTTCTCCGACGTGGACTTGTATGATCCTGCCCCATCATGAAATGTAAGATGGGATGCGTTAAAGATCTATATGTGGCAAGTAAGCCCAACAGAATTGTAATCGCCCCAACCAGTTGATTTTTACCAATAAACAATTGGCATTTCATTATGGTTTACAAATGCAAAGCCGGTAAAAAGAAACTCATTCGCTTTTTCTAAGTTCATCACTAGTATTTATTATCCCATTGTTCCATAATAGATTTATCATTTTGGTTTCTCGTAGGGTCTTAAGAACACATTATTGTACATTCATTAAATCTTTTATTGATAGAAAATATAAAAAGTTATAAATTGAATGTCATGCATTAAGATGCATCGAACAAAATTATACGTGTTTTATTTTTTACTAATAGCATATTGGTGAAATATTTTTGTTAAAAACTTAAAAAGTACACATTTAACTTGGAAATAAGCGAATAGGAAATCTATCAAAGGGGTGGGTGACAACTCTTCCTCCTACAAAAGTGTAGACAAGTAAGACAATTATCACTAGGCCTTATAGGGTTCCACTATTAGTTATAAAACGGAAAATATGCAATTCAAAAATGAAGGTTTCTTAATTATGTGCGTTACCTACAGAATTATGCGCATTACCTGTAATAATGTCACGGAAAAACTCTACAGAATTTGCTAGCTCAACGGCACTTTTGCCCTTCCATTTAGCAGCTAATGATGATATTGCTTTGTCTTCCTCCAAATATACCCCTATTGCCGTATACTTCACGTACTTCCCTTCTAAGTCTGATCGCCCTCTCTCTCCTGCATGCACATAAGCAACAATATCTCATCACTGATCACCGATTAATTTACGAGTAAGAATTGCGTGGACTTGGTCTACAATAAAGCTATTGTGGACCAAAAGATTACGTGTGTCAAAAAATATATGTAGAACACATAATGACCTTTATTTATATATATAATGACCTTTTTTTTACATAGCGACCTTTTTTATAGCATATACTTAAACTCATAATTAAAGTATTTGCTTAGACATAGTCACGTTTATAGCTTTGTTAACATGTAATCATGTCTTGTTATAGATACTTTTCACAAAATGAAGTAACCTTTATACATTTACTCTTATGCAATCCTTATTATTATCATATTGATCATTGTTTAAAACATAGTGACAATTTTTTTTAGATATAGTAAACCAGACACATGTGCGAACCACCTGAATACATATTATAAAAAAGGTCTTTATGTCGAAATATGGGTCACTATGTGCTCCACGTACATTTTTTGGCACACGTGGTCTTTTGGTCCACAGTTATTTTAGTGCTGAATTTTTATATCCACACGATAAATGCTGAAAGCTCAAATCACAATCCCTAAATCACCAAAATTGACTATGAATATCATTCAAATACTTCACATTGATAATCTTATATCCACATTAAGAAGATATCTCTATTATATAAGTGAAGGGCGAGGAAGATGGTGTCGCCTTACAAAAAGTCTGATATACCCATAATGAATTTAAATTGCCATATATCTTGAATAATCTTTTATTCTTTCTACTTGCCATACATATTTAACGATAAACTCTATTATATAAATCAAACTCTTCCACTTTATTAATATTTAACGATGAACCTGATACACAAATTCTTCCACTTTATTTGAGCACAAGCTTTCTTCTACTTTATATTTCCTTCTCTCAATACTATATTTGAAATAATAATGAACAAATAACTAAAAAAACCAACGAAACATTGATTTAAGAAAAACAAAAAAAAATTAAATTAATTACAAATGTATGTCTGAATATATGTACGATGGGGTAGAGTACCTCTCCACTCATGTCCCAGGACTACGATTCATCTTATAACAATAAGAATTGTAAGGATTTTTTTTTCAGTCTAGCATATCGATTCCCTTTGTATACCTGCCTCTCTGTCCGGACCAGTGCAAGGACGATCTATTCATGCCTCTGTTTAAACCACTCTATCCATATCCTATTTTACATTATGTATGAATCTAGCATTGACCTCTTACCTGGACGAAGATGAGCGATCTTACATTTGCCATCATGAAGGAATTCTCCTTCAAAGGTTGTGGTGACCGATGGGTCCGACCCCGACTTGTACCATTTGATGATGCCATGTGAATCGCTAGAAACATGTAAAGTGTATGGCTAACTCAATAACGAAAGTTTCGTAAGGGGACTGGAGCAGGCTACCATGAGACAAAAGATCTTCTTTCTAAAGAGATTCGATTCGAAATTCTTTGATTCATTCTAGCTCTTAGGGATGGAATAAGATATAATAAAGAAAGGGCTAAGTACACGTGGGACTTATGCCTTTCTTTTCGAATCAATGAGACCTATCAATTGAGTGAAGCCCATAAATAGCAGAGGAAAAGTAAGAAGGAACAAGGGGAGTATTGGGAAAGTGTTCGTGGAGACTTAGATAAAGCTCCGTATCAGGATGAGTATAACGTCAAACTCGAGTTCGAGAATTGGGATCTCCTAATCCGCGAGCTCCCTTAATCTACTTTTGAGGGATGAACTTAAGGTCGAATTCGGTGAGCATCACCATCCAGTCTCATCGAAATTGGCTATAGCCGTATGGGAGCTTCCTTCTATCACTACTTTTCACCCCTTGGGGGATAGAAGGGCTGTCAGCTCTTCTTTTCCTGGGTAGCGGATGTCATTTAAGTGGCATAGCGATCCCCGTTGAGGTGATGATTTTGACCTAATTATGTTAATTTTATATATCTATATAAAAGGAAAAAGATTTTTGAAAGAAAAAGATTTTCGAAAACAAAAGATTTTTCAAAACAAGTTTTAAATAAAAACCGATTTGGAAAAGGATTGTGAAAAACCGATTGATAAAAGAGTTTTGAAGACAAAAGGAGTTTTAACAAGGAAAACAAAGATAGAGAAAAAAAACTGATTGTGATAATAAGTTTTCTATAAAGATAATTACTAGTTAATATCGGAGAATTCTTATCTTATAAGAATTGAAAAGAAAAATCAGTTTTTATGAAAGATAAAATTTGTTTTTAATAAGGAAAAAGTTTTATCCCTTAATTTATGGAGTAAAAGATAAGTATATTTTTCTGAAGGGTTTTCGGTCACCAAGAAGCATATAAGGGATTGTAATTCGTTTCATAACTCACGTTTTCGAGAGAGAAAAATCGGAGATATTAAGAGCTGAAAACAGTTTCCTAAGGCACGCAGTATAGCACGAGTTCTAGTCGGGTTAGGAAACTAAAACAACGTTTGTAATTGTCCTCTATTTGCTTGAATAAGAAGCACGCTTTTGAGGATCTTTTCTTTCTGTAATTTCATTATTATAGAGAGTGGCAACACTTAGAGTTAAGTGTTGGGGAGCACTACTTGGGTTAGTAGTGGGGGAATCGAATTGTATCAAGAGTTTGGTATTTTACGATTCAAATAATAAAAGAGTAGTTTGTGTGGACGTAGATCTCAGAGGTGAGATTGAACCACGTTAAATTCATGTGTCTTATTAGTTGATTTCATTGTTTTATTATTTGATATAATTGTTT
This sequence comes from Beta corolliflora, assembly GCA_947648045.1. Taxonomy (NCBI): domain Eukaryota; kingdom Viridiplantae; phylum Streptophyta; class Magnoliopsida; order Caryophyllales; family Amaranthaceae; genus Beta; species Beta corolliflora. Next base: position 201,796 of record CANSZD010000995.1, on the reverse strand, counting down.
TAGTGTTTGATTAAGTTTCGTTTGAGCAAAAACATCAATCGGAGATTTTACGAGTGAATAACACAATGCACGGCCTTGTGCCATAAGAGTGTTTTTGCGAAAATCGATTAGTTTTAGCCACTCAATTCAACCCCCCTTCTTGAGTGTCACCTTGTGTTCCAACAAGTGGTATCAGAGCAGGCTATTCTCGAAAGGCTCATCCCTAGAGAATAGAAGTCATGAACATGCAAGATGACTCTCGAGATAGACACACAAAGTGCCCAATTTTTAACGGAAAAGACTATGGATGGTGGAAGGCTAGGATGAGGATCTACATCCAAGGATCGGATTATGAATGCTGGAAAGTCATAAGAAAAGGACCAATCCTTATCCAAATCAAAGATGCTGAAGGAAATATGGTCGACAAAGATGAAGATGACTACAATTCAATCGACTATGCAAAAGCCGAAAAAAACTTCAAAGCTATGAGTATTCTCCAATATGGAATTGGACCTGATGAATACTCAAGGATCTCGGCTTGTACTACTGCAAAAGAAATATGGGACACGCTGGAGTTGGCCCACGAAGGTACGAATGAGGTAAAACAATCTAGAATATATTTGCTTGTCCAACAATATGAATTGTTTACTATGAATAAGGACGAATCTATTATAGAGATGTTCACTAGATTTACACTAATCACTAATGAATTACGTTCTCTAGGCAAAACATATACTTCTGAAGATTTAGTGAGAAAGGTGTTAAGAAGTCTAACAAATCGATGGCTCCCAAAAATAACCGATATTCAAGAAGCTAAAGATTTGACTAAACTTTCACTAGAACAACTTATTGGATCATTAATGACTCATGAACTTGTCTTAGATTCTAAAAATAATGAACCAAAAAGTAAAGGTATAGCCTTGAGAACTGAATTGGAAATTGAAAATAGTGATAGTGATGATGATATTGATTTTCTTACTAGAAGATTTAAAAAATTTCTCAAAAAGAATAAAAACAACAATCCTAGAAAAGATGAAAATTTCAAAGGTAAGAGCACTACATCTAACTTTAAGAAAAGTGCTACTAATTCGGGTTGTTTCAAGTGTGGAGAGTTAAATCACAGGATAAAGGAATGTCCCTTATGGAATGATGAGTAGCCTAAAGAAAAAAGGGATCAAACAACGAAGGAGTTCAAGAAAGCAATGATTGCTGCCGTTTAGGGAGATTCAGATTCTGATGAAGAACAGTCAGAGGCACAGTGCCATGAAGAAAAATTATGTCTGAATGCTGTACAGACATCATAGAGAAGGGCACAGTGCCAGGACGACTCTCACTTGTGTCTAATGGCGAAAAGTTCAAACTACCAAGATGAAACTGAAGACAGCGAGGTAAGTCTTCTTTCTCTAAAACCTTCAATACATCTTCTTTCAAAAAACCAACTTGTTACTTTACTGGGAAATATTATTGATGATTGTCAAGAAATGAATGCTGATTTTTCAAACATGAGAAAAGAGGTGAAAAATTTAACTAAGCAAAAGATTGGGTTGGAATTGGAATATAAGGATTTATTAAAGGATTGTAAAGAATTGATGAAAAAGAATGATGAACTTGAAAAAACTATTGAAGAGAAAAATGTTGAGTTAAATGCTTTAAGGTGCGAAAAGTCTCTCGTAAATGAAATTGTTAATAACACTGTGCCATACACTGTGCTAGAGGCTAAAAATTCGGATCTGGAAAATCAAATTGAATCGTTAAAACATGAGTTAACTGAGTTAAAAGAATCAAGACAAAGATCCAGAATTATTCCACTTATGCTACCTCATGATGCTAAGTTAAGTGATGAACTTGATAAAGTTAAAAGAGATTTGGAAATTTCGAGAAAAAGAAATAGCGATCTAAACACTTCTGTTGAATTCTTAGAATCACAATTGACTATTGCTCGGAAAATGTATGAAAAATGGTTAGATGGTCAAAAAGCCTTAGAATATATCTCCAGTACAACTGGCAATCGAAACAGAATTGGTTTAGGATATACAGACCAGAGGCACAGTGTAAGGCACAGTGCCAAAAATTTTGAAAGAGACTTTCGTAAAAGAAAATATGTCGATCTACCTGAATATTTGATTTGCAACTTTTGTGGAAAGAATGGACATCTTATGGATAATTGTAATGTCAAGAAAAAAAGTGTTGCAAAAAATGTAAAGTATGTAACTCAAATATGGGTTAGAAAAGACTTATTAGAAGCTCAACGAAAGAAAAAGGGACCCAAACAGATTTGGGTTCCTAAAATTAACAAGTGATCTTTTTGCAGGCGAACGTGAGAGGACGCAGCCTATGGTATCTCGACAAATTGCTGCTCAAGACATATGACTAGTGATAAATCTCAATTCCTCTCACTAGTAGCCTACCATAGAGGGTGTGTTACATTTGGTGACAACAAAAAGGGAGAAATATTTGGTATTGACAAACGTCGGCAAATCCCTAACACACTCCATAGAGAATGTGATGTTGGTAAGTGGTTTGAAAAAATTTGTTAAGCATATCCCAATTGTATGATCAAGGTAATTCTGTTGAATTTCATGCATGAATATTTTACAAGATAATTTGTGGCTTTGGGATTAATTTCTGGAAATTAGTTGAGTATTATGCTTGTTGTCCTCCTTTAAATATGTTAATTAGAGTGTTGATGCATGTTTTTGTGAAGCTTAGTGAGTAAAGGTCTACTTGATATAAAGAAGGACTCGTAATGGTGTAATGATGCTGTCCTAATGTCATGATCCTAAGTTGCCAAACTAATAAGCTATATGATCCTAAGTTGCTGAATTTTTGAGCTATGAAATGCAAATACTTTCTCCTATAGCAAGCTTGATCTTTAGCCCAATATTCTGATTTTCTATTTATGAGTTTGACATTTGTGCCTCATTATTTCTTTCTTTCATATGTCCCACCTTATCTCCAATTCTCTATTATTATCCTTCTTTTACTCACCCATTGATCCAAAGTTCAACAAGTGCTTTTAATCTTGATTCATGATAATCTATGGGGAAAGAACATCTTGAGAAGATGATGGAAGAAAAAGACGCATCAGTTAAGGGGGAACATGAAAAGGTTGGAATGAAACACAAATACGTGAAAGAATGAAAGGTACTGATTCACACTGTGTAAGGCACAGTGCCAGGAAATGCATCAAAAAGAAAATGAGGTCCGAATTAACTTATTATCTTTGATCTCTTATTAATTGACTCTAGTAATAGTGTATGGTCTGCTTCTCCTTCATAAAAAATAAAAAAAAAATAAAAAAAAAAGAAAAGAAAAGAAAAGGAGAGTAAGACATTTATTTTAGATAAGTCCTAGAGTTCAATTCAAATGTGAAGAACATTATCAAAGTTTTGAAGATCATCATTTTGGATTTCAGTATATCCGAAGATTAGTTTTATTTGAAAGGGAATAGATTGTTCAGTGGCACGGTGCCACACACAAGTGCCACAGTGAAGAAAGTCTTGTGATGCTTATTTGCGGAAGTTGAAAATATGAAAAAAAAGGGTTTAAGCACTTGTTGAGCCAATTGCCATTTCAAATCTTCAAGTTTGCATTACCTATATTCATCTTACATTCTTAGCCATCAACCATGATCCTTCATGATTATTTCTTGCTTCATAAATTCGGATTGTGAGTTGGGTTATATTTGTGCTTAATGACTTCGGATTGTGAGTTGGATTATGACATAGCACCAGCATCCTTAGTATTTATTGCTTGAGCTACTTGAATTATTTTGCTGACTATATCTCACTTTGTCTCGCTAAACATGTTGATGCTCTCCTTTTTGATAATGTCAAAAGGGGGAAGATGGGTATAATGTTATGCTATTTTCCCTTATGTGATTAATGGTGCATAGGTGCATATTTTGAGGGGGAAAAAGTGATTACTTAATAATATTATATTGAGTGTTTGTCATCATCAAAAAGGGGGAATTTGTTGTGCATGTGAATGTTAAGTTTTGATGATGAAAAATAATATAATATGTTATAGTATGAAAGTTTGTGACAGATGGTTGAGAAAGGAATAAATAAATGAAGACTGTGAAAAAGTGAAGAATCAAGATTGAAGTTCAAGTTTATATTGAATTCCAAGTTTAGTTACTATACGCAAAATGTAATATGCTAGAACTAGATGATATATTATGTGCCAAATATAGAAATATAAAATTAGGATAATTATTATTTTCTTAGAGTTAAGGACATAAATAATTATGTTAATTTTATATATCTATATAAAAGGAAAAAGATTTTTGAAAGAAAAAGATTTTCGAAAACAAAAGATTTTTAAAAACAAGTTTTAAATAAAAACCGATTTGGAAAAGGATTGTGAAAAACGGATTGATAAAAGAGTTTTGAAGACAAAAGGAGTTTTAACAAGGAAAACAAAGATAGAGAAAAAAAACTGATTGTAATAATAAGTTTTCTATAAAGATAATTACTAGTTAATATCGGAGAATTCTTATCTTATAAGAATTGAAAAGAAAAATCAGTTTTATGAAAGATAAAATTTGTTTTTAATAAGGAAAAAGTTTTATCCCTTAATTTATGGAGTAAAAGATAAGTATATTTTTCTGAAGGGTTTTCGGTCAGTCAAGAAGCATATAAGGGATTGTAATTCAGTTTCATAACTCACGTTTTCAGAGAGAGAAAATCGGAGATATTAAGAGCTGAAAACAGTTTCCTAAGGCACAGAGTATAGCACAGAGTTCTAGTCAGGTTAGGAAACTAAAACAACGTTTGTAATTGTCCTCTATTTGCTTGAATAAGAAGCACGCTTTTGAGGATCTTTTCTTTCTGTGATTTCATTATTATAGAGAGTGGCAACACTTAGAGTTAAGTGTTGGGGAGCACTACTAGGGTTAGTAGTGGGGGAATCGAATTGTATCAAGAGTTTGGTATTTTACGATTCAAATAATAAAAGAGTAGTTTGTGTGGACGTAGATCTCAGAGGTGAGATTGAACCACGTTAAATTCATGTGTCTTATTATTTGATTTCATTGTTTTATTATTTGATATAATTGTTTGTGTTTGATTAAGTTTCGTTTGAGCAAAAACATCAATCGGAGATTTTACGAGTGAATAACACAGTGCACGGCACTGTGCCATAAAAGTGTTTTTGCGAAAATCGATTAGTTTTAGCCACTCAATTCAACCCCCCCCTTCTTGAGTGTCACCTTGTGTTCCAACAACAACAATGACCATTACAATCATCACCGTCGCCGTCACCCCGTTACGACGAGTGGGGCTCCTCGTTTTTCTAGGTTTCCAGAAACGCTCTCTGCCAAAACGAAGAGTTTCACGGGTTGTGGCTGCTTCCTCGTGTTTTCTTCCATGGCTGACATCTCTATTTTTCTGAGTTTTGTTTTCCTTTACTTTTTCGCCACCGGCCGGGCCTCCGATGAGAGATAGTGGGGGAGAGAGCAGGAGAGAAAGTGAAGTATGTATGAAGGAGAAAGTTGTAGGGAAGTCCGTAGTTACCGCTATGGTGTAACAATTACCCCCAAAATTTTCTAAAAACATAATTACATGCATGAACATTGAAAAGACGTGTCTTGTAGATCGTGGTAAAACAAAAGAGAAGTCTATTAAGAGACATATGAACTAATTTTAGTATGAAAACCCATTGTCCCTTCTACATTTGTTAATATCTTTTCAAAAATAAAATAAAATTCATTAGCTAAGTACCAGCAAAGTGACAACAGTATACAACTAAATGTTCAAAAAGAAAAATGTTCAAAATAAAATCAGATCGAAGTAGGTCATATCATGGTCGATAGTAGCACAACTGCACAAGGATTAAGGATAGAGATGCTAACCTGCGCCTCCGAGGAAGAAGTTCTTATCGGATCCGGGAGCCTTGACAATAGGTGGGAACACGTAATCTTCCACTCGCAATTCCATCACAGGAGCCATTCGTGACAGACCAATTGATTGAACGCTTTTGTTTTACCTCACAATACTACTAGCTATAAATAAGAAAGTTGCATTAGATCACTGCTTATAATTAAAGATGCAAGCTCACCCAATAAATTCCAACTTCCACTTGTAATGTACTCTCACCTACCCAACGTAAATTCTTGCACCTACCTCTATCACCTTCTCGAAACAACCAACATCTTCCGTCTTTGGACGGCTAGCTCGGTGGCAACGTCGAAGAAGGATCCGAAGGATCTTCCTGTTGACGGCGAGCCACCAGTATGGTCAATCTAAGCACGAGACAATATATTCGAGATAATCATTCTTTTTTTAATGATAAAGAGGATCATGTTTAAACTTCAACTCTCATAGTTTATTGATCTGGTATATGTTGGTCAGGTGCTTGAGAGTAGGTGGGAAAATAAGGAGATTCCTACCCCCAAACTTCATATTTCGCAAGATTCCAACTTAAGATTATAAGGATCTAAGATAAGAACATTGGCAAATGACCAATTACTACTTGGTCCTTGAGATAAATTATCGTGCGAAAATCTTCAATACAATTTCCAACTGCCAACAATTTATTGTACCACTTCTTGTTCCCCATCCCCCACGCCTTGCCATAGTATATACTAATATTTTTTGCACGCTATGCGTGCGTGTCATATTAGTGTTTTTTTGCTCATTTAGTTATTCATCAGTGTTATAAAAAATTTGATTCAAACATACATTTGTAATTTTTTTAATTTTTTTTTTTCTTAAATCAATGTTTCGTTGGTTTTTTTAGTTATTTGTTCACCAATATTCAAATATAGTATTGAGAGAAGGAAATATTAAGTAGAAGAAAGTTTGTGCTCAAAAGTGAAAGAATTTGTGTATCAGGTTCGATCGTTGAATATTAATAAAGTGGAAGAGTTTGATTTATATAATAGAGTTTACCGAATAACAATCAACGTATAGGTTTTAAGATATTATCAGTATAATTATTAATATGAAATTCAAGTTTCTATATTTTATTTTGATTGTGTTAATCAAGTTATATTGTACATTTAACTTTTTATCAGAGTTTTTCACACATATGCAAGAAGAGGAAATCATTCTCCTTAATTTAATATTTAATTGAAATTTCAAATTCATTTCCATGGTTAACTTGTTCAATATATATGGCAAGTAGGAAGAAGAAAAGATTATATAATATATATGGCAATTTAAATTCATTAATGGTATATCAGACTTTTTATAAGGGACACCATCTTCCTCCCCCCTTCACTTATATTACAGAGATATATGGTACCTACCATGCTTCATCACGCCTAGTGAGTAGGGTGTGCAAACGATAACGTTGTTGTTAGTGAGTCATACTTTTCTTCTTGTTGTTGGTCTGTTGATGTAAATACTCCCTCCGTTTTCTTTTAATTGTTACACTTCTCTTTGGAGGAGAACCAAGGAAATAGTGCATCAAAAAACAAGGAGAAAGTACAAAAAGATAATGTTTGGTTTTGGAAAATGTAAAAGAAGCAATATAATAATATAGGAGAGACAAAAGTTGTTGATTAATAAAGTGGGAGGTGGGGTATAGGAGGTAGAATAATATAAAAAATTGATGTTGATAGTTATCTTTTAAGAAAAGAGAAGTGTCACAATTAAAAAACGGACTAAAAAGGAAAGTGTAACAATTAAAAGAAGAAAACGGAGGGAGTATAACTCCGTATTAGATATTAGCTGCTTATACTTATCCTTTAGCATTTACTTAACTTCTACACTTCCTCATCATGCTCCTGTATATATTGTGTACGCTTACCTCAGTAGATTTCATTGAAATTTTGTCATTCCTGTCTCTACATACGGAACCATATGGAAGGAGTCCAAGTTCTTGGACAATTGTGTTGGACATGTTGTGTGTTTTCAAGTTAAGGCTACAACACGAACAAAATAAACAAGATGAGAATTGTTTTGTCATAGCAATTTGGGACGTCTAACCTAAAAAAAATGATTCAGTGCCACCAAGGTAATAATTTGCATTCGGCGATTCGTTTCCTAAGGTTTACACACTACTCTCAGTGTCTCACACTAAGGGACTTAGGGTGAGACATTGAAGTCTATGAACTTATGCTCAAGTAAAGAAATGAGTACGTATAAGAAATGCTTAGGAACAGTACGGAGACCATTGTGTATCTTAATCTCAAAGATAGATTCGACTCACAACATAAAGAAAATCTTAATAAATAGAGGGAAAAGAACAATTGTGACAACTAAGAATAAGATCACGAGACTTAGAAGCCTTCATTAATAAGGAGATAATTTGTGAAATTAGACCTTTTATATATCACTTTTTACGAAAAAAAACCATTTATAGTTTTCTCGTAACTAAGATCTTAAAAATGTAGTTTTTGGCGAGATACAACCTTACCCTGTTTTCAGGAGATAACCTACCGGCTTCCAACGTTGACCCGCCATTTTCTGGGTTATTAAGTACCACTTTTTCTATTGATGTCGCATTTGTTCTAGGTATTCCCTTTTCCCATACTTTCCTGAAAAGAATGTTAAAGTTCGACGCACATGTAGAGCACATAAGGGACTTAAGTGGGTTGACACCAGAAACTGGTTGGTTAACGCAGGAAAATAGGGTAAGCTTGTTTCTCACAAAATTGTAAAATTATAAGGTGCTAAGTGTTGAAGTAATCACTTCTGATCCAAGCTCAAAGCAAACTCTCAGCACTCAACATACAAAGCTCCACCAATTCTGGCAGCTCAGAATGATTCATAACTATCTATGTAATACCCCTCATGATTGCTTTAAAGGGATTTAGCAAGCTACTCATTCCAACAAGATGCATCTTTCTTTTAGGAAGCTCATTTCCTTAGTTACTCCACAGTTAAGCGTGCTTGGCTGGGAGTAGTCCAGGGATGGGTGACCTCCTGCGAAGTTTCTCAGGGTGCGCATGAGTGAGGACAAAATGCGCCGGGAGAACTTTTGTTGGTTATTGAGGACAGTTGTTGGCCCTAGATGCGCATTGGTGATGATATACTCGACTCCGTATGGGTCGGGTGTTACAAATGGTATCAGAGCAACCCCGCGACCACTTGTTGGGGCGACCCTAAGGCCACCAAGCCGAATATTAGGAGTCCTCAGGCGCCTAGTGGGGGAGGATTCTGGGGCTGCATTGTCATAAGGAGCGACCCAGAGTTCGTCAGGCCAAATATCTGGAGTCTCCAGCGATCAGTTTCCAGGCTGGGGCGACCCACAGGCCGTATGCCGAATATGTGGAGTCCTCAGGCGCAACGAGGGCATTGTTGTTCTCAAGTGGGGCTGTATGTAATATCCCTCATGATTGCTTTAAAGGGATTCAGCAGGCTACTCATTCCAACAAGATGCACCTTTCTTTTAGGGAGCTCATTTCCTTAGTTACTCCACAGTTAAGCGTGCTTGACTGGGAGTAGTCTAGGGATGGGTGACCTCCTGGGAAGTTTCTCTTGGTGCGCATGAGTGAGGATAAAATGCGCCGGAATAACTTGTGTTGGTTATTGAGGACAGTTGTTGGCCCTGGATGTGCATTGGTGACTATATACTCGACTTCGTATGGGTCGGGTGTTACAAACTATCTCTCAGTTAGTTAGCCTATTGATTAAGCTAGTCTTTGTTTTAGCTTCTTCTGATGAGTTTGTATTTATAAAGCAACATTGTAAATTCTTTGTAATAGATTTCATTTTAGATTCATCACTTCTTTCTCTAAGAAGAGTAGAAAGTTTCTCTCTCCAAATCAATAAAAAGTTCATCAATATCTTACAATGTTATCATTTTCTACTCAGTATATCTTTACAAATTTCAGTAGATTAAATTCTTCATATTGAGTTTTTATCATGGTATCAGAGCAACGATCCTGCTTCTATTGATTTTCCGCAATTTTCATTTGAAGTTTCATCAGAAATTCAATCTAGAATCCAGAAATCCATAAATTCCTTTGAAATTTCTTGAAGAAATCACTCAGAATTCTTCTGCAATTGAAGAGTAAGTTGTAAGTTTCTGAATCGCCTCTTTTATTTTTGAAATCATCTCTTCACAATACCTAGAAATTCGAATTCACAAGAATCTCAATCAAACCTTGAAATTACATAAGATCCTAGCAGTGCCTATTATCTTAGCTCATCTTATCTAAATACTACAAAGCTAGTTCCTACTGTATTTTCTGGAAGTGTTTTTTCTGATTGGAAGAGGTTGATGATTATAGCATTATCTGCAAGAAATAAGCTAGGATTTGGGGATGGATCTCTATCTAAACCTACTGGAAGTCCTAATCTTCTGAAAATATGGAATAGATGCAATGATTTGGTCATTTCATGGTTCTTAGCTTCACTTGATCAAACTATTGCTAGATCAATTCTGTATTTTAAAACTGCTAGAGAAATTTGGATAAATCTTGAAGAGAGATTTTGAAGCCTTGCTGGAACAGAATTATATGGATTACAGCAAGAATTATTTGATATAGTTCAAGAAGAGAAAGAAAACATTTCTGAGTTTTTTACAAGAATCAAGTCAATTTGGGTCATGATTGATGGTTTAGATTATATTCCTTCTTGTGTGTGCACTTAAGTTGTAATTTGACTAAACAAATCCTGAAATCTCAACAAAACACTAGACTTCTTCTTTTTCTGATGAAAGTGAGTCGAAATTATGCATTAGTCAAAAGTACAATATTGATGATGCAGCCTCTTCCTAATATCACTCAAGCTTATAGATTGTTGTGTCAAGAAGAAAGTCGTGGAAATTTGAGTCATTCTGCTAAAAGTAGCAATGAGGTTATAGCTTTCACAACAAAATTCACATACTGGAACTATATCTTACAAAATTCACAAATCTTACAAACCACAGGAACACATTCTAAGAGTCACATACATTTGATACAAATAGTGCACAAACTGGTTAAGAAAGATTGCTTGCTGGAAATAAGAGAAGTTCGGTCTTCTATTGTGATCATTGCAAAATATCTGGTCACACCATGGATAGGTGTTGGAAAATCCATGGATATCCTGCAAATCATAAGTTTGCAAAAGGAAATAAAGTTGCAGTAATGGCTCATAATGATGACAATCAAGAAATGATTCAAGCTACTTTCTTTAAGGAGCAATATTACAAGTTAATTGAAGCTCTTAATGCTCAGAGTTCTACAGAACAAAGAGAGCAAAACAACTCTGAGCTACTGCACAATTAGCAAGTATAATCTGTCTTAATTCAGCCTTAGATAACACATGGATAATTGATAGTGGTGCTACTGACCACATGTGCTATACCTGATGGCAGTAGAGTGATGGTTAATCATATTGGAAATGTAAAATTAGGATTACATATAGAACTTAAAAATGTTCTACATGTTCCTGGTTTCAGATTAAACTTGATTTCTATTCCTAAGATGTGCAAGATGATTCATGTATAGTTTAGTTTACTCAAAACAAATGCTTGATTCAAGGCCATTTGATGAGCAAATTTATGGTTCTTGGTGAGCTGAAGCATGGACTTTACAAACTTAGTGCAACAATCCAGTCTCCTTCATACACTACTCATATTAATTCTCTACACACTGATACATTTATTGCTTCTTTACAATGTAGTTTTAATGTTGTAGAGAATGCTAAGTAGTGGCACCTCGGATTAGGGCACATTTCTTTTAATAAACTCAAGGGTCTTACTGGTTCTATTGATGTTCAAAGATGTTTAGCTGACCATATTTGCCAGATATGTCCTATGGCCAAACAACCAAGGAAATCTTTTCTCGTTAGCACTATTAAGTCTACTTTTGCTTTTCAATTACTCCATGTGGATGTTTGGGGTCTTTGTAAAACTTGTACATATACAGGTCACCCTATGTTTCTTACCATAGTTCATGACTTTACAAGAGTCACTTGGACTTATTTGATGAAAAATAAAATTGATTCTATTACTCTTGTGACTCAGTTTTTAAAGTTCATTGACACACATTTTCATGACTGGTGCAAACTGTTAGAACAGATAATGCTCCAGACCTTGTAGAAGGAGATATGAAACAACTATTTTTTCAGAAAGGGATAGAAAACCAGAGGAGTTGTTGTGGAACAACAAAATGGGGTAGAGGAAAGAAAGCATAGACACCTGCTGGAAATAGCTAGGTCTCTTTTGCTTCATTCCAAACTTCCACCATAATATTGGGGTGAATGCATCCTTACGGCTACAGATTTTGTGAATACACTAGTAGAATAATATTAAATTGTGGCGGTCACTAAGTGGGGTATTGCTACGGATTTAGCCGCAACGCAAGTAAAGGTGCAGCAATAAGTAATTCTATTGCTGCGGTTTTTACCCGCAACAACAGCTCAACCTATTGCTGCGGTATCTTCCCAAAACCACAGCAATAGGTATTTTTTAGGGATATTATCTCAGATAACCCTGACATATAGCCCTTTTCCCAAATAACCCCTTCATTGTCACCCCTATCACGGAAAACCCTAAATTTGTAATATGTCATTAAATGTGACGGAATTACAAACGGCATTAACTTGGTTTGACTTTGGATGGGTTTGGCGTCATTTAAGAAGGTGGTTGATGGCTATTCAAAAGGATATCATTAGTTTTGATGCACAATTCAAGGGCTTTTTTGCTGGCAGCATATCACTAATAGGGCGCCAAACCAACATTTTCGCATTTAATACCATTAACTACCTTCTTAAATGTCGCCAAACCCATCAAAAGTCAAACCAAGTTAACGCCCTTTGTAGTTCCGTCTGGTTTAATGACAAATTAAAAATTTAGGGTTATCCGCGATAGGGGTGACAATGTGGGGGTTATTTGGGAAAAATGGCTATATGTCAGGGTTATCTGAGATAATATCCCTATTTTTTAATATTAAAAAATAGGTCTATTGCTGGGGTTTCTTTCCAAAACCGCAAGAATAGATGAAGAGCAGGGTAAAAAAAAATTTCATTTCTCAAAGCGTAAATCTTTTTGTTGTTATAGTACAATTATAATATAAACATAGCTACAACAATTTCACAGCATCTTACAAACACCAATTATAAAAGATACATAAAACTAAGAAAAAACAAACGAAAAAGAGAAACTAAATCTAAGAAAAATAAACTAAAAAATAAAGAAACTAAAACGAAAAAACTAAGAAACAAATTCGAAAAAAGTAAGAAACTAAAACTTAAGAAACAAAAAGGCTGCCAATAACCAATGCCGACCAATACACCTCTATTTGCTGTTGGAGAAACGACGGCGAGCGACTAGACGTGCGAGAAGACGAACGACGACCAACAACTAACACCGAGATCTGGAGACGACGGTCATTGTGCAGTCGAGCGACGGGCTTCGTGTGGTCGAACGACGGGAGTCGGATTTCTTGCAGTCAAGGGGCTTCCTTTGGTTGAGAGAAAAACAGAACCGAAAATTAATGCTGAGAGAGGAAGGAGTGAGAGGGAGAATAAGTGAGAGAGGAAGAATGAATGAGAGAGGGTGATCGAGTGAGAGAGGGATCGAGTGAAGGGAAACGAGAGAAGGACTGAAGGAGGGAGAAGTGAGACAGGAAGAATATGAGTGAAGTAACGGTGCCTAACAAATTTTCGTTGCTATCAAACCCTAGCGCGTGTTTTTATAAATTAAGAAAACATATTGCTGTAGTTTTCTATAGAAACCGCAACAATAGATTAAGTGATATTTTTTAAAAATATATATTGCTACGGTTTTATCTAATAACCGCAGCAATAGGTCTTTTGTACGTTTTTTTTTTCTTATCACGCGGTCTATTGCTGCGTATGGGTAAAAATGCAACAATTCGATAGCAGCAATAAGGTAATATTCTACTAGTGATAGAATGCCTCTAAGCAGCATCAATCATCTTACACCTTATGAGAAGCTCTTCCTTCACAAACAATCTTTTGATCACCTTAAAATTTTTGATTGTTTATGTTATGCCAATACTTCTTCTGTTAACAGATCAAAATTTGATCCTAAATCTAATCCCTGCATCTTTCCTCCTATACAAAAAACTCCTTGATCTTGTTACCAACAAGATTATCATCTTCAGAGATGTGACCTTCTTTGAAAAACACTTTCCATACCACTATGCTGCTCACACAAACACTCCTATTTCCACTATATATCCTACACAAATATTCTTACCTGTTGTCACTGATTTTAAGTGATTCTACTTCTTCTCTTCTAGATTTTTTACAAAATTCCTCACACTCTGCTGCTCCTTCCTTCCATACTACTCCTACTTCTTCATCACATATCAGTCCTTCATCACCTAGAAGATCAACCAGAAAACCCAAACCTTCCTCTAACTTGGAAGATTTTGTTTATTCTACTTCCTTTCCTTCTCACTAGTGTAACCTTATTTTTTCTCATCACTTTCCAACTCAGTCTAAAGCTTTTATGGCTTCTTTACTTACTGAAATTGAACCCACTTCTTACACAGAAGCAGCTAAGAATCCAAAGTGGATTGAAGCTATAGATAAGGAAATAACGGCCTTCAATAAGAACAATACATAGGGGATTGTTCCACTTCCTTCAGGCAAGAGACCAATAGGCTGCAAGTGGGTATATAGGTACAAAGGAAAAGTTGATGGTACCTTAGACAGATATAAAGCAAGGTTGGTTGCTAATGGCTTCTCTCAAAAATATGGCATTGATTTTTCAAGATACCTTTTCTCCTGTAGTAAAATTGGCTACCATTAGAAGTATTTTAGCTGTGGCAGTAAGCAAAGGTTGGGAGTTATACCAACTTGACATCAACAATGCTTTCTTGCATGGGGATCTCCATGAAGAAGTATACATGAAGATGCCTGATGGCTTTCTAATCCTCAAAACAATGTTTATAGACTCAAGAAATCACTTTATGCCTTAAAACAAGCAAGGCGGTGGTTTGATAAGCTTCATTCAACTTTGATATCTCAAGGCTTCACTCAATCAAAGAGTGATCATTCCTTATTATTTCTAAAGAAAACTTCTACTAATATCACTATTTTCGCAGTCTATGTTAATGATATTATCATCACAGGCACTCATTTAGACATCATTCATTCTCTCAAAGCTTATTTACATCATACCTTCAACATTGAAGACTTAGGAAAACTCGGTTATTTCCTAGGTACCGAAGTTTGTTCCGATCATGATGATTTTCTTCTTTCACAACTAAAGTTCACTAAGAACTTCTTCAAGAAAGTGGTCTTTCTTTTACAAGAAAAACCTCCACTACCCTGCCTACTGATGTTAAGCTTTTGAGTGATGATGGAGAATTATATTCAGATCTTGCTGGATATAGAAGCCTTGTTGGCAAATTAAACTTCCTCACCAACACAAGGCCTAACTTAGCTTTTTTGCTGTTCAAAGTCTAAGTCAATTCATGCATTTCCCAAGAGTCTCTCATTATCAAGCTCTTGCTGACACTCTTAACTATGTGCATACAACTGCTGGTCAATGGATATTGCTCAAAGCTACAAACAATTTTACCCTCCAAGCCTATATTGATTCAGACTAGGCCTCTTGTCCTTACACAAGGAGATTAGTCAATGGCTATCTCATGCTTCTTTGCAACTCTCCTATTAGTCGGAAATCAAAAAAGCAAGGTACTACATCTAAGTCTTCCTCAGAGGCAGAATATAGAGCCATGCATGGCTCAAGCTACTGTTGAAGTGTGTGGGCTAGTTAGACTTCTTGCTGAGCTAAGTATCTCCTCCCTCGCACCTGTTACCTTACATTGTGATAACATGTCTGCCTTACACATAACTAAAAGCCCTGTATTTCATGAAAGAACAAAACACATTGAAGTGGATTGTCATTTCACAAGGGAATAAGCTATAGAATGACTTTTATAGTTGAGCTATCTACCTACACAAAACCAGTTAGCTGATGTATTTACTAAAGTCTTGTTGTTGCTCAACATAAAGAATTACTCTCCAAACTAGGCATGGTTCCTACCTCACCATCTCCTACTTTGAAGGGGGTGTTGAAGTTATCACTTCTGATCCAAGCTCAATCTCAACAAACTCTCAGCACTCAACAAACAAAGCTCAACCAATTTTGCCAGCTCATCATAATTTATAGCTAGTCTTTGTTTTAGCTTCTTCTGATTAGTTTGTGTATATAAAGCAATCATTGTAAATTCTCTGTAATATATTTCATTTTAGATTCATGACTTCTCTCTCTAAGAAGTGTAGAAATTTTTTATCTCTAAATCAATAAAAAGTTCATCTTATCGTACAACGTTGAGCATTTACTACTCAGTATTTTTACAAATTTCAGTAGATTAAATTCTTCATATTGAATTTTTCATCACTAAGTTACGAGAAAAATTGTAAAGGTTGTTTGATAAAAAGCAGTATATAAAAATTATGTGCTGACAAATTTTTCTTAATTGAAAGGAGAGAATAATATCAATGGATTAATAGTTCGAAACCTCTACAAACAAGGTAAAGATGCACTCATAAAATCATATTTTATGCTCATTGAATCACACCATTAACTAGCAAGGAATCATAAATATATGAAACACACATGAAAAAAATACGATGGATAAATAAATGGATTTGTGTGTCCGGAGTGTAACGCCCCGACTTCTAAGTATCATTATGGATTAGCAGCGGAAGACCTTCTTAGCTTAGTCGGTGTGTCACTGCCGTACTTTTCATTCGAGAAAGTACAAGGCAAACATTCTTTCATGAAACTAAACCTTTTATAGAATCTATAGTAATTCTAGAAACATGTAGTTAACTTAAGCATAACTAGAGTTGCTTCATTTAGTGTTCATAGACTTAGATTACATAACTGTCATGGTCGCATAATTTAAAGTAAACTATTCCTCACTGCTACGCCATCTCATCTTCATATGCATACCTAAAACAGAAAAACAAAACGTCATGAGCCGAGGCTCAGTAACATACTACTCTAATAACGTAAATTCATTTCAATTCATTTAATTTGCAAACAGGGAGGAGAGAATATAGTCAAACCATTTCGTAAACATGCACCTCAAATAATCAGGAATTTAAAAGCCATTGTTATAATTATCACATTTCATTATCAGAATACTTTCTTTGGTTATTTGGCGAGTACAACAGAATGCATAGCCACCGAGGACATAAGTCCCCCATCAGAAGGTGGCATATAATGCCATAGATCGTAACAGAAGGCAAAGCCACCGGGGATATTCATCCCCCATCGGAAGGTGGCATATAATGCCAATAGTAACATAAGGCAAAGCCACCGAGGACATTGTTCCCCATCTGAAGGTGGCATATAATGCCATTATATGCCACCGAAGACATTGCCCCCATCAGAAGGTGGCGTTGCCGCCAGATAACAAAATGACACGTGCACGGCCCAGAGAACATAGTACTGCCATTCACCATCTTTCACTTTTATTTATCATGTTTCGTGTCTTTTAAGTGGTTTTCAGAAATCATAGTAAAGTCATTGCATAAACTTCATCAAATCATCATACTTCTCATAACCTCAAATCATTTATAAACATCAATCACATATCAAACATTTCATATCCCGCAAACCATAAATGACATAGCATAAACATTATATAAAAGCATCATAAACATAGTTGGAAGGGGAGTGCGGGTGTTAGCAGTAGACGTTACCTCGATTCCTGCTTAATAACTTTGGAAGCCGGGGGAGGCTGTAATATCCTTTTTCCCTTTTTCCATCGATTTCTGTTTTCTTAATGTTCTTTATCTAGAGTATTTTCTTTGGATCTCTTGGTTGTTTTGAAGTTTCGAGGACGAAACTCTTTTAAGGGGGAGTGATTGTAACACCCCGTAATTTTCACCCTTTATATTTGGTGTTTATTTACATTAAATTGATATTTTTTTGTAAAAGTAAATAATTTATTATTTAAATTATTTTGGAACGTGTTGTTAAAATGTGTATATATATTTATATGTTGTGATATATTTATATATATTTATTTTAAGTTGTTAGATATTTATTATTCGGTATTAGATTATTACGCTAGGAATTATTTAAAATACCTTTTGAAAGAAATTATTGACGAAATTTGACATGAATATACTGGATGCATGCTGTGTGAATATTTTATAAAGAAAAATAATTTTTGTCTGATTTTTAGTATTTATTTGATTTAATTGGTATTTTGTGCATTTTTGGCTTATTTGCATAATAATTATTAAACCAATGTTAAAATTGCTGAAATTATTTTTCGTGGATCATGTTGTATGTGTAGTATGTATTTCATGCCTTAGAATACTTTTTATCAGTTTATTGAATTAATTTATCTGTTTTTGCAATTTCGTTTCTGTCAGTATATAAATCATGAAAATTATTTCTGGAGTCCGAATAATTCATTTCTTTGTATATTATGTATTTAAATGAGTTTATGCATGTTTTAAAAATTTTTGGTAATTTTTGGGCGTTTATTTGTATTTTTAATTATTATATTGCCTTTATAGAGTATTCTGTAAACTAACGTTTAAAAATACTTTTAAAGTCCTAAAATTAGAAATAAAATTTGTACCATGTCAGTAGTGCCATAATGGTCGTATTATAATTTTTGTATGATTTTACTGCTCGAAATTATTAGTTTAATAATTATTATTGTGTTTTTTGTTGTGAAATTGAGGATACTCTTTTAAATTATTTAAGAGCTTGTTAATCAGAAATAATTTGCAATCTATTATGTTCTTGGTTGCTGTTGTTCAGTAGGTTGCAGTAAGTATCATTGGGTATCCTTATGTTTATGTTTGATTTATGAAAGAAAATGATTAATTGTTACTACTCTTTTATTGAATAAGCCTTGGAGTTAATTAGTGATGTATTTTTTATTGAATTGTTGCTGCTGTAAAAACTAGTTTAATATCATTGTTGATGTTTAGAAATATTCAAGTGTTTATTGTGGGAGACATTTGTTGAAAGTTTGTAAGTTATTATTTTTGAGGAATTATGAAGAGTTGTTTTGATGAATTATGGGTATAAGGCTGGGTGGCATCCCTTTTTGATGAATATTTTAAGATGAATGATATTTTGATGATATGCATGATTTTATTTTGAGATAAGAATATCCGGTGGGATAGATGTAGTCCCCGGTGAAGAACATGCCAACCACCTGGTTTGCGAACTAGGGGTACACCTGGGTTAATTGTTGTCGTCCGAGAGGTGATCAGGGAGTTCTGCGTGTTCTACCCTGCATCGGGAGTTTGGCCATTCTTAGACACAGGCAGTGGGGAACGTAAGCCCATAGACTGACCTGGAGATTGCGATCTGACAAACCTTAGGAAGTGAATTGCGATTCCTGGCGTTCGGTTTCTGACTCAATAACTTGTTGTATTTTTGTTATATTATTATTTAAGTATTCTAGAATTGATTCAC